>WYDI02041255.1:5944-74569 GCA_009867235.2 Psittacus erithacus
CCATGTCCTTTTTATGTTGAGGATACCAGAACTGCACACAATACTCCAAGTGAGGTCTCACAAGAGCAGAGTAGAGGAGCAGGATCACCTCCTTCAACCTGCTGGTCACTCTCCTTGTGTTGCAGCCCAGGATACAGTTGGCTTTCTGGGCTGGGAGTGCACACTGACGGCTCATGTTAAGTTTCTCATTGGGATACGAAACTTCTGTTACTTTTGGTTATTATATTTAGAAATATGGATTCAAATTAATCATCTTTCTGAGGATGATGCATAAACCAAAAGGAACACAGCAGAAGTTTCTTATCCTAAGAGGTCCTTCTGGTCATATGTTGGGAAAATTAAAAAACAACTTGTGCTTTGAAGAAACATGATTTACAGCCACTGAGACACCTAAAATGCAGAGCCTTGAACAGCTGAGGTTTTGTAGTCATTTTTTTAGTGGGGAACTGCTTTTCTAAGATTAATGGTTTTGAGCAGTTAGTTACATCTTGGACTACATGGAATGAGTATTTACAATAGGACATTACAAATAGCAAAGTGCTGCATTACACTCTCTGTCCCCAGGCAAGAATTCTTCATTTCAGAGAATCCACAGCGGTCAGGTTCCTTCATTTTGAGCAATAAAAAATTTAAGAAAATCTGAAAAGTAAAATGTTAACATATGTGTCTGGCACTGTTTTAATATTTCTTTTTACATGTTCCCTTGGTCTGTAATCCTTGCATGAATTTCTTCCTCCATAGTGTAAGTTAGTAATAACGTTCCCTTTTATTGATTTTAATTGATTTATTTTGTTGTAAACCTATACTTTTTGCTTTTAAGTTCTCTTCTTCTTAACAGTTAATGATATTATACTTTAAGTCTAGCCTTACGCCTGTAAAGATAATTTGCAAGCCCTTGTAATTAATTAAAATGGTAAAGTCAGTCTGGAAATTTTATTCAAAGCCATTAAGTTTACTGACTCTACTTAGTCTTAAATACACTGCCAGAACACTGATGCTGAAACAGAGACTTAATAGCTTAAGTCTTAATAGCTCTGTTGGCCCATGTAGAGACAATCGTAGTCTATACCCAAGTTCAAGAAGAAAAGCCAATTGTATTAACCGATGATGTGTGGGAAACACTTTGCCTGTGATGTGTGAGCTGCCTTGCAAGTTTTGCTTCTCTAGTTCTATCATACGCAGTGTGGAGGAAGAAAGTCTTGTGGATTACATTGATGGAGGGTATGAGACTGTTGACTGAAGCAGAAATGTGTTTTCCAAGATAAGTGCTTTAAGTGGGAAAGATACAGTCTCTGTCTATAGAGTCTGAAAAGTGTTCATACCATGGGTGAAATGAACAACCCTTCTAACAGTAGAGTATAGTTGATCAATTTTTTTGTCTAGGAGGGATCCTGCAGCCTAGGAACTCCATGTATCCTTGTTGCAGCTGTGTCAGCAGAATCCTGTACTGCAAAGGATATTCCTTTATATCCACAAGAAATAAATATTATAGGCAGCTTTAGTGACTGCATTTGAATTGCAGAGTCAATCATTTGAACAAAATTTCCAAGAGAAAAATTTTTCTGAGCTAATCTGTGATCTGAAGGTATGCATGATATGTTTCAAAAAAAATAGTAAAGCTTATTTTTCTCTCTTCTGGAAATCTGTGTTGTAAAATAAGCATACAGCTTTGTAAAGAAAAGGAAATAATGATATAAACCAAACTTACAGTGTTTATGATAGTGGTTGTTTTCATTCTAAGTGAAATAGAAGTTAAGCAATGAATTAACTACATATCAGGAACAGTTCATATCTGTGACAGAGTAGTTCAGTGTTGAAAAGGCAGCGTCAGCAGAGACATGTTAGTGTAATGGAAACTGAGAAGCTGGGTATGATTAGCTCAGAAAAGACTGCTGTCCTTTCTCTTAATTGCCCTCTCTATGAATTGCAGATGGATCATACCTTCAATTTTTTTTTTGTAGCATCATTAAAACCTTGTTACAAAAGCAAGAATGTCACCCACAGTCACTGGCTTTCAAGATATGACAGCATTTAAATTTGGGATTTCTAGGACTAAAAAGAGATGAGCTGAAGTGAGATACTTGAACTGATTTCCAGCTCTTAGTATTTTTTTCTCTGTAAAAGAGTAACAAAAGAACAAAGTCCATTAAGAACACAGTATGACTAAACCCCATATCTTCTAATATAATTTCCAGTTAGCCTCACCCAAGAAAACTCCAGAAAGTAGTACAATTTTTTATTCATATTAGAGTCACTTTCTATTCAGAATACATATAACTGCTGCCTTAGGCACCTTAGAGCAGTATGAAAAGATTGTACTGTGAACTGTGGTTTCTGCAAGATATTTCTTTGCACTGAGAAAATATTTTATTACCTAATTAACTTAAAATTAGTCAGGGTTTTTTTCAGGGATATGCAGTCAGGAATAAAATAAAAATAGACTTACAGAGCTAGAAATTTGAGGGGAAGGGTGACAAGATACTTGCATTTTTTTACATTCTAAGAAGGAGTTGAAAGAGATCTTCCTTTACCCACCAGATGTACTTTCTGCTGGATCTCTTTACTAGTTAGGGGATTTTATCCTTAAGTTGTCCTATTGAAAGAATATTGTATAGCATCTCATATCTGATGATTAAAAAACCCATTTCATCTAACATTCATTCCACAGTTTTTTCTAGACAGTTCTAGACATTTTGTAAATGTCCTTTTTGTCTTATAGGTAACATTTAATATTTTCTAGCTACTCAGTATAACAAAGATATTAATAATTTCTAACCAGCTGTTGGAATATTCTGGGAGACAAGGGAATATCAATATCGATTCACAGATAAGGAACAGAGTCACAGGACTAGCAATTATTGCCAGTCAGGAGTCAAACCATATCTTTGCTCTTAAGAGGGTCCCAAGTTCACTCTGCCTCAGACAGTGCATGTGACTTTACTGTAAGTCTTTCTAACCATTATCATACATCTCCTCTGAACTCAGGCTGTTGTTCAAAACAAAGTCTGAGTGGCATAAATCCTGAGTATTGTTCTGCCTATTGCAATGGTGATATATGGAGCCCCAGAGATGCAAAATAAGAATAAAGTTGGAGTCTGCCACGAAGAATTAATTAATCTGAGGGTCAAAGAAACAGCTTTGTGAGCCACTTGAATTTGAAGTCACCAGGCACCAGTATAACTCACTATGAGGATGAGTAACTCACTGCATGTGCATACATTATGAACAGCAATAAAGTAATAAATTTCCATTGCCTGTTAGAGAACATCTGCTTAAACGCAGTCAGAATTATCTTCATGGACATGGCAGTGCACCCCTAATCAAACTGAAGCTTATGTAACTGACTGTTTATGTTAGAAAATTCATGTTAGAAAATTCATCCTGATGTCAGTTGGGTACAACTTGTGTCCTGTAATTCATGGAGTAATGCTAAGTGGAAGGAATATCTTTCAGTGTTTCTCCCAGAATACATGGACCTGCTTAAAACAGTAAAACAAACTCCTCAAGCCCAAGTGTCTCTCGGGTTGTTGAGACTGGACTTCAATCAAAATGATCTTGAGGCAAAGGCATGAAGACAAAAGAACTAAGAGGTAGTATTTTATTTTCTATGAAAGTAACTTAGCTGCTTGAAAACCTAGGTCTCTTTTACAGGTATTCCTTGTTAATCAGAGAATATATCAACCACATTAGAGATCTAGCAGTGTGAAAGGAAAGCACAGGAGCAAACATAGGAAAAACATCTTGCCTTTTAGCTGCTTATGTCTCTTCATACCAGTGCTCTGCTGTGTCACATGGTTGTGTCTCTGCTGTGATGTTAGGCTACCTACTAAGTATGCAGAAAAAGGAATCACTCATAGGCTTCAACTTGCATGTCAAAACTATTAACAGCATCAAGGCAGATGTTGCTTCCTTTCTGTGTCTTGGGATTGCAGTCTCCATTTCAGGCCACACACTGCATGACTTCTTGGCAAAGGGTAAGGTAAAAAAATATTTCAACAAGAGACTAAGTAGCTGCTTAGAAAATTGTTAGGTAATTACTTAAAAAAAAGGAAACCAACAAAAAAGAAATTTTCATGTTTAGTCAAAACCTTTTCCCACCTTGAATTTTCCTAAAGAATTAGTGCCAACTGAACATGCTTTGGGTTTATGTCTAAATGGATCCCTTTTTGATTTTAACAATCTAAAAGGATGCAAAGTACATTGCTAATGGAAGTTCTTATGAAATTTTTATACAGACAATAATGCCCAGTGATGTCTTATAGCCATCTTATTATGATACAGTGCCACCAGTCCTCACTAGTTTCCTGTGAATATTCTGGTATTTCACACTTTTTTTAACAGCCCCAAAACTAGATTAATGCATGTATTGGTATGTCAGCTTCACAAAAGAAAACCAAACTAAATCTTACTGCTATATAGCCAAGGTGAAAATATGTTCAAGATGTGAGGTAAACAAAAAAGGAGCTCTGAATGTGTTGCAGGAAGATTCTCACTGTTGTTCGGCTCTAATGCATGACTTTTAAAAGCCTAAGTCAAGTTGGGCACTGCCACTGTTTGAATGCAACAAAGGCAAATCTTGGCAGAGACCCCAGTGCCCAGTCATTACCTGACTGCACTGTGACCTGCGCAAGCGTGGATGGAGGGCCAAAAGCTTTTTGGGCTTTCACCTTTGCCCGTGAGTACTTCCTTTTGGGGCAGCAGCCTGTTTCAGACATGCTGAATCCTGAGAATTCTTGCCAGTGGGCTGTTTTGCAGTACTCAAGAGTGCTAGTACTATCTATCTGATTTATTAAACAGCAGCTATAGTCAGATAAAAGGTTGGTTATATTTTTACACAATCTTGGCAGAATATACAACTAGATACTTTTGCACTGATTTGATTAAAAGTGAATTGCTATAGTGAGAGAAAATTCAACGTTATTGGCGGATGACAGAGAAAACCTTCAATTCCTTACTCTTGCAAATCTGCAGCTGAAAAGGAGGTAAATATCACATTTTAAATTCAAGTCATTTTAATAGTCTAAGGAAGCAACATTTATGAAAAGTAAAAATGGCTTTTATTCAATGATAAAGATATTCAATTAATTTGATTTGTATTTCCTTTTCAATGCGGTAAATTTTATCTTTATTAGCACTAGATAAATAATAGGAAATTTTAACAGAAACCTTCTTGACAGAGTAGTTATTTACACATTGTACACATTATGAAACAATTAAAGTCTGTAAACCTTATTATGACTTATGTTGACATTATTTCCTTGAATCAATAACTTACAAGGCAATATTAAATATTTATTGATAGCTGTGTTCTAAGTTATTCATGCAAGGCTAGGCCACCAAACACTGTGCTTTGTTGTAATACGTGGTTTTCATCAAGTGTTGGCTGAACTGACAAGGCTACTTCATTAATTTAGTGAATGCTAAACTGAGTCTACAAAACATGAGGTATGTTTCTTTACATAGAAAAAGAAAAAGGATTTACACCACCTACATTTCATGAGCTTCGCGAAAAGAGCAAAATTATGCATTCACACATACACACACATGTAAGTACACATATACATACATGTAGTCACTCCCTGCCTATTTCTCCAGACACTTATTCCTCTGGTATCCCTCAGAAACTGCTTCCTTATTCCTAAAGATAAATGATGTAAAGATGTTAAGGACAAAAAGACTGGTTCCCTCACATGTTTCAGGCAATTTTTTTTTTGCTATCTGTGGTTTAGACTGTGCCTAGGTTAGTATTTTGGTTCAGAGACATTGTGATATTCAAGGAAATCCCCTGATTATCACCCATATTGGTTCTGGTTTCAAAAGGGTTCAGTTGCCTTAAAGTACTTATTTGTGTACATATAACATTTGGGGTGAAAAAGTGACTTCTTTTGCCTTTTCAGTCTTTTGTCCTTGGGGATATTATGTTAGGTCGTACTGGGAGGAATACTCCTCTTCTTTGGTCTTGGAAGTTAAGTAGTTCTAGACTGTCTATTGCACATTTAGGACTCTACCTAAAAGCAAAAAATGTTTATAAGAAAAAGCCAAAGTCAAGAAACACCAGACCACAGAAACTGAAAGTTGTGTTGAAAGACTCTATTTGTCCCTGCCAAGCAGCTGCATTGATGGAAGTGTATAAAGAAGATTCCTATAGTAGAGAACCTGATCAAAGGCTAGATTTTTACTACTTTGCTTTATTCCTGTAATACTTTGTCCTACTTTGAACATGAGATACAGCCTCCCTGCAATACTGGGACCAATCCTGCTTAACGTCTTTATCAACGATGAGGTAGAGTGCACCCTCAGCAAGTCTGGAGATGATACAAAGGACTGGCCTGGTACACAAGTTGATTACACCACTATCCAAAGGGATCTTAGCAAGCTGGAGACATGGGCCAACAGGAAACTCATGGAGTTCAACAAAAGGAAATACAAAATCCTGCATGCAGGGAGGGATAACCCCTGCCATCAGTAAATGCTACTGACTAACTGTCTAGAAAGCAGCTTTGCAAAGAAGGATTTGGAGGCCCTAGTAGTCAATGAGATGGTCATGAGCCTGGAATAGGCCTTTGTGGCAAAGAAGGCCAGTAACATCTTGAGCTGCATTAGGACTGTTGCTAGCAGGTGTGTGATCCATCCTCACTGCTCAGGACTGATAAAGCATATCTGGACTGTTGAGCTCAGTGCTGGGCTGTGAATGTAGCAGAGTCTAGCAAAGAGCCACTGAGAATACTGAGGGCTCAGAGCAACAGGGACAACAGGAGAGACTGAGAGAGATTAAGTTGTTTATCCTGGGGAATGGAAAGCTCAGGGAAAATCTTATCAATGTGTAAATGCGTGGTGATGGGAAGAAGTAAAGAAGATGAAGCTACCTCCTTCTCAGTGATGCCCAGTGACAGGACGAAGCAATAAGCACAAAATGAAATTCCACTTGAACATATGAAGAAGTTGGGGGTTTTTTGCTGTGATGGTGACCAAACACTGAATCAGATTAACCAGGGAAGGGTGTGAATTTTTTATCCTTGGAGATATTCAAACCATGACTGCACACAGTTCTGAGCAACCTGCTGTAGTTGACCCTGCTCTAAGCAAGGGGATATTACTAGGTAATCTGCAGAGGTGTTCTTCAGCCTCAGCTATTCTGTAAATCTGTGATCTTGGTGTGGAAAAGGAACTTCAGGCTTCAGCTTCTGGCTCTGGAGCTGAGATGGCATCCTTTTATGCTCAAGGGGGCTGATACTTTAATGACTATTTCATCATGAGCTGACATCAAATCTATCTTCACTTTCAGATGCTGCTCCAGTATTGCAACCATGGAATAAAATGCCTGTCCCCCATACACAATAAGTTTAAATTATTCATCAACTTTTAATTCCAAAACATCCCTATAGCAGCCATTTTACGACTCCGAGCACCGCTTTTCAGTTACAAGCTGCAAAACCTTTTTACCTCCGGATTACATCTCTGATTTTGTTTTCCCTGTGATCTGTTGAGACTTGAAATTGCTGTCCTGCTCATCCATCTCTGAGGAGCTGAAGGGCAGTGCTGGGAGAGCTGCCCTTGGTTTGGGCAGTTGCCAAGGTGGAGGGAGACCTGGGAGATACTGTACATGCAAAGACAGAGCAGGCTGCAGCCATTTGAAAAGCAGCCAGTCGTGATGAGGGGTAACTGCTTTAATACTGGAGCATAGACTGCTGCAGGTTTAAGACCCTTATGAGGCCTTTCTGTAAAGCGTAATAGATTTTTCTTGATGGATTTTAAAGACATGCCATAGGAAATAAGTTCTAGGACTATATTGACAAGCTGAGAGTTAGATGCCCCACTGTTGCTTGAAAGTCAGACCAGCACTGCAGGAAGCCAAACCCAAATGTTGCTTCCAAAGGCTGTTATATGCTTCTCTGCTAAGTCCCCCATTTTCGAGACACTGAGTCACTGTGACTTGGCAGAAGGGCGCTAAGATTAGTTTATATTAATTTCAGAATTTTCTAGGTTAAAGATGGTTAATGCATGATTTTTCCTCAGAAATGCCCACACTTTAGGAAATGTCCCTTCCCAAGAGCACAGTTTCTCCCAGGTTTGTTACCTGTGCCTGAGGCAGTGCCATACTCTTCATTTTGCTAGCAACATTCAGCTTTCAGGTGGAAGTGTTCTTGAGGGCATGTTTGAAAAGCAGAACATCAGAAGTGCAGCTGATTAAAATCTGCACTAAAGGTGTCTGTAAGATGCATGTTGTCTTTACTAATTGCAAATTAGTCACTGGTTTATGGACCAAGTCTGCGTTCCAGCTCTGTCATGTACACAGCAGTCCAAGCCCCTGATGGAGCACCATCGCAATAACACTGATGCAACGCTGATGTGGTCACAGCTACAGGTCACTGCAAGTGGGATCAGGGCACAAATTTGCAGTGTGAGCAGCTCCATATTAACTTAATCACACCATCTGATGAAATCAAAGGAATGTCCTTTTCTGTGAAAAATGGAAGACTGTCTCTTACCATAGAGAAGAAGCATGACCAAAGACATCACTGAAATAGTGCCAACTCATACCTAGTGTCTGCTCATGACATGTTTGAATGTTTGTTTCCCATATTGCTGCTTGCACTGCAAAGGCACCCTGAGAACGTCCTGCTTATTTCCATCACTCGATCCAATTGTATAAGCACATTTGGGCATGCTGCACCAGTTTAACCAGAGAGGCACTTTCTCACATTTTAGTTACATACAGTTTCGCTTAAAAATACTCTGCTAGCTTAAGCCTGTCTTTGCCCCCAGCATGCATTAGTAACAGATGCAGTCCCAGAAAACTGCACAAAAAGGAAATGGGAAAAAGGAATTGGGGTCAGGCATAGCAGTGTCTCTGTTTCTGCAATTTGTATCTCAATGTAGATATGGTGTTGCGATTAAAAAAAAATCTAATCTAATAATTATTTATGACTGCCATACTAATGAGTAGTTAGAGAACTGCTAAACTGTTGCACACAGCACTTTCATAAAGCTCAGCATCTGAGCTGTGAATTACTAAAAAAACAATGTAGTCAAGTACATCAAACACAGAGGTGATTGCTTTAAAAAAAAAAAAAAAAGAAAAGAAAAAAGGTTGTTCTTGGGTAGAGAAGTAATTTTATTTGAAAAAATGACCAGGAACACTCTGAAACTCTGATTCTTAATGTAAAGAAAGCCACATGGTCTTACTTTAATATTCTGAATTTATGCATTTAAGTTAGAACAATGAATGATATATGTCTACACTGGGATCTTAAGTGAGACTTTAGCTACTTTGACATATATAGGTTTGTACAATATATGACTCAGGTCTCCAGTTTTTACAATAGAGGTTCATTTTTCATTGCAGTAACAATGGTTGTTTGATAAGTGAGTTTTTCAACATCGATGTGATTTGTTGAAAAAGAAATACATGCTGTTAGGAACAATATTGATTTAATAGAGAAAAGTTGATTAGAAGACAAGACGTGAATCAAAATGTTGGCAGGAGGTAGACCTGCGAGATACAGTGGGAAGTTTTCTGAATTTCTAATGAATATTGTAAAATGAAATGTGGCTGCTTGTTGGCAAAATCATAAATAAACTGACAAAATAAAATGGCCTCCTTTAATGCTAAGATTGCAAAACTATAGCAGGCAACAGTCAGGAGATTGGTTTCGAGATGGAACTGGAGGGAGGCAGTGGGGAGGTAAGCAGTTGCCAGCATTACTGGCTGCCAAGATGCTGCTTCTTCTGGGCTTAGTCTACAGTCAAAGGGAAATTTCCATTGAGTTCAATAGACTTCACATCTGGTTCTCTTTTAGCAAGATCTTGGGTTTATTAATTCACTATATGGCTCTTAATAACCAGATCACTACTAATAAAGATGAGAAGTTATATTAAGAATTCAACCATGAAATTAGATGCAACCAGCTAAGTCAGAAGTAGAACAACAATTAACAAAATACTGGTAAATGTAGATCTCGGAGAATCTTGTAACACCTTTATACACCAGAGAGAACACCGGCTCATCATTTTTTTTTATAAATGCCTCTTGTGGTAAACAATTAAACAGTACCAACAATTCCTTTACTCCAGTTGTCATTCTGATGACATGAATGCTTGGGCAACTGACATCTAATTTCAGTGACATCCAACTGTAAAAAAATTGTGAAGCCTTTGTGCGCGTGCTGTAATATATTGCCATCTCTATGGAACCACATATGCAGATTGTGTGAGTCTCTCCCCTTTAAAACTAATATGGTTTCAGTCAGAGAAAGAAAAGTGTCAAAAAAAATAGTTTGCAAGACATTTGAAATGATTCTTCAGTGGGTTTTTTTGGGCAGTAATAACAGCTTAGGGCTCTGAGTGTCAGAGTGAGAATAATAAAGCTGATTCCCAGCATTCAGACTTTTTGTTTGCTGCCTTTTTTCCCCCATTTCACTCAGCTTGAACAAGGAAAACAGATTGGGCAGCTTTCACAAGTACAAATGTGGAACTACAGGTACAAGTAAAATATTCCTTCAGTAATTTCTAATGCTCATTCCAGATTGCCTATTAGTTTTGCATGAGGAATTGTTAAAATTTTCATTGCCTTTGTTCCTTACTCGGCCATTAATATTCTGTGTGTCAGTTAGAATTACAAGATTTGAAGCAAATGTTTTATTTCTATCATATGTGATTGTTGCACATCTACAACTTTGTAGACTTTCCTCATCTCCAGATAGTAGCTTACTTAAGGGATTCTGGTGGTTTTGGAATTACATTCCCCAAGCAGTCTAGAAGTCATTTTTAAAAAACAAAAGAAACAAAACAAAATTATATGCAATTAAAAGCTATTTGCAGAGGGTAAATTAGTGAAATTAATATTCTGTGTCCCTATTAGAAATATTTGATGTACATTTTTTAATATCCGTTGTCCTCATATGCACTTGGAAACCATGCCTTAGATAGGCTGAGAAAGTGTGATATTCATTGGCACTCATTTCATTAGCAATGTAAATCACTTTAGATGACATATTTTGGCTATGTCTCTTGAAAATTGCTGCTGATTAACTGGGAAAGAAGAAAGCATTGCAGACTACCAAATTTTTCTAGGCTGTTCTTCGCAGTATTCACCTTGATGGGACTTCCTGATACAATGCATGTGACGAGTTAGGTGTCTACAAATAGGGTCATGACTGAGCTGGTGAAGGCCTGACCCAGAAACAAAATTTCAAGGATAAAAGAGAGCCAAGAGAAAGAAAGCTATCCTTGGAAGAAGCCATGCTGAGCCATGTACTTCTTTCTAGGCCAAAGAGAAGCATTTTCCTCCATGCAGGATGTAGGGCTGAGAACCCTCATCTGGTTCCTAAACAAAGCCAGGCCTTCATTTCTGGCTAAAAGCTTGGGATTTCTGCCAGATAAATGAATAAAAATTCATCTGGGATATGAAGGACTGCAGCTCAAATACCCACTCTCTAACTGAGCAGCAATGTAACAGAGATGTTCTGAGCTTTTCTGTCATCAGGGTATTGCACGGGGAGATTTTGTTAACACTTCCAGTTGAAACTGGTCCAGTGTGTTTATCTCACAGCCTGCTGGATTAGATGTTTTCCAAGGAGGTGCACAGTATGGATTGAAGTATCTGTTCAAAGAAAACACAGAGCCTTCCCATATCCCAGATGTCGAACCACATTACTGACCTTTCCGTTTATTGGTATGAGTTAGGTGCACAGCCCAGCTGTTCAGTCACAGTTCATACTAGGTACAGGCTTTCCCATCACCAGGAATTCATTCATTTATGGGGAAGTATGTAAGTCAAGGATAAGAGTCTAGAAACAGTAGACACATGTTTAATAGATAATGGGCTCACAGTTTAATAGCAGAGCTGCTGCTAATATCATCGACTTCTGTGTGTAGGACCAGGGCACCTATAGTGCCCCAGGGGATACCACTGCATCTTCATCAGTAAGATCAGAAGCTCAGAAATCAGAATTAATTATGACATTTTCTTTTTTTCTTTTGCATAAATCATTGTCAGTTAATTGCATTTTATCCTTGTTCTTTGTATGGTGCCTTATCAGTTACTGTCTATCTACATGTGCGATATCTCTTAGCGGACACCAGGCTCTTCAAAACTACTTCTTTTTTTATTTTTCCATTTTGCACGTCCCATTTTCTGCGGCAAAAATGCATCTGAAAGTGCCAATGCTGCAAATACTTGATCCAAAGTGACAGTTGTCAAAACCAGGCAATTTTTCTGATTCAAAGGCTTCAATTAAGTGCATTAGTTCATCAGGCATTCAGAGATGTTGCCCTCCTTGGCTATGTAACATAATATGCTTGAACAAGACCTGCATTCTATTTTTTATTATCATATAGCAGAGCCAACCATTGCGGGTTGCTTTTGATTCAGGACAAATTACACATTCCAATAGTGGAAAAACTATAATCCTACTGTCTGGATTTTTTTTTTTTTTTTAAATTCCTGCTCATTTATGATTTTCTGGATTTTTATACCACTCCCTATATTTTGTCAGGTTTTGTGTGTTCTGCATGAACAGGCTTTGCATGGAAAGTTGTCTAGGTTTCAATAGCTCTAAATATCCAGTGTTAAAGGTTGATTGCTGTATGTCATCACACTATTTACATTTGATAGCCCAGAACTATTAAAGCCATCATCTTCTTTAAAATGTATATATTTCAGATTCATATACAGAAAAATAGCTTGTCTCTCTGTCCTGGTTTCAGGTAGTAACGTGGTACATAGTTGCCTGCTGGAGTAAAACCACAACACTTTCTTTAATTGTTGTTTTGCTGAATGCTGCTGGGTGAAAGTATTTCTCTCAGTTGCACCTGTTTAACTACTGCCCAAAATAAGGCAAACCGCAAGAGACAAGAAAGAGCATACCTTCGATTTCTTTCCTTGACTGGTTTGATGGTTTCTTTTCAGCACAGACCAAGCTATTTAAAGCATGTGTTTCAATCTTCTGGCAGCTAATAAGCCATTGAAAGCCATAAGTTGAATCTGTGAAATGATTCTTTATAGTAGGGGATGTTACTGTTTGTTATACAAAAAGCATACAGAGCAGTGCTTCCTGCATGACATTTCATTCGGCAAGATTTCTAGCTGAAACATACACAATGCCTATTGCTGACTCAGATTTGGAGACTTGCTCCAGATGATCATCTAAGAGTATGCTGTGTAATGCTTTCATCAGTTTAAAGCACCAGTTCCCAGCTAGGGAAGCACACTTCACTGATAATGTGTCCCAATATAAGGTACATTCAGACTTATTAGCTTGGGCTTTACAATGATGCTGAAGCTGCTCAGGTTGGAGCAAGGGTGGCCCTTCTTGCTCGAGGCAGTCTTGGGGGTATGAGAACATGACTGCAATGCTGCATAAGACTGTCCAGCACCCAGAAGTTCTGAATGAATGACTTTCATGTGGGCTGGCACTGATAGCAGTGCACAGGGAGGCAGAAGCATACGCACAGGGAGGCAAGCTTCTGCCTCCCTGTGCACTGCTGTCTACGCTATGCTTCATGTACATGCACCCAGAGTGCAATGGATGAATGTCAGCTGCGCTGACAAGGCTCAGACTGGGAAATCTGTTTGTTAGCCAGTGGGTTATTTGCACAGTGCAACTAGATAGTGTACGGCCTTCTTATGAACTCACAGTGCTCAGTTTATCAGACTCCACTTCCAGAGTTTCTGAGGGCTTGTCCTGGGTTCAGCAGTAACAGGAAAAAAAATTTCCCTGGATCTGAGGGCAAAGCAACAGACAGCGCAGCTACTCCAGCTTCAAGCACAGCAGCTACACCACCCCCAGCGACAAGTACAGCCGCTACTCAAACTCCAGTGACAAGTACAGCAGCTACTCAAACCACAGTGGCAATCACGGCAGCTAAACCAGAAGATCATTTGTGCCAATATCTGTTGCCCTTATGCACATGAGGAAAAGCAAAGAAGAGGCAAGAAGAATGAAGCAAGATGGATGAAGAAACAATGCACTCACCACCTGGGACAGCATCTGATCAGCATTCATCACATGACGAAGAAGAAGAAGAGGTGGCTTCTCAACCTCGGACCTCAACAGAGCTATGGAATATGCGAAAAGATTTTACTCGTCACCCAGAGGAGTACATCATTAGCTGGTTGCTCTGATGCTGGGACAATGGGGCCGACGGTTGTGAGCTAGAAGGTAGGGAAGCCAAGCAGCTGAGGTCACTTGCTAGGGAAGGATGAACTGACAAAGCAATTGCAAGAGAGAAACAGTCCCTCAGCCTTTGGAGGTGGCTCTTGGCAACTGTGAAAGAAAGATTTTCATACAAGGACGATGTTATGAGTCGTTCAGCCAAATGGACTGCTTTGGAGAAAGTCATCCAGTCTCTGAGGGAATCAGCCATTGTAGAGATGATCTATCACAAGCACGATGCCAGGAAAGGACCCATAGATCCAGACAAAATCTAATGTATACGACCCATGTAGCAAAAATTCACATGGAAGGCACCGTCATCATATGCCCATTCATTGGCAACAGTAATCTGGAATGACATAGTACCACTAACAGTGGATGAAATGATTCGTCAACTCCGAGAGTTCAAAGACAATCTCACCCCTTCTATCATCTCAGCTGTGAAAAAACTGTCCCAGGACCTCAAACAATTGAGAGACGATCTATCTGATCTATCCAGCTCCTCACATGTACCAGCACACGTCTCAGCTATTAACAAAAGGCTTCCTACTGCTCGAGAGAGCATGAGACTTAATCTCAGGGCCATGGGTTAGAGCCTTATGCTGGGTGCCAAAAACAACTGTCGCGGTTTAAGCCCAGCCGTAACTCAGAAAACCACACAGTCTCTCTTTCACACTCTCCCCTCTCTCCCCTTCCACCCACCCACCCTCCTCGCTCCTGGAGGGATGGGGAGGAGAATCAGAATCGAAAGAATGCAACTCCCACGGACTGAGATAAGAACAGCCCAGTAACTAAGGTATAACACAAATCACTGCTGCTACCACCAATAATAATAATATGATAAAGGAAATAACAAGGAAAGAGAACATAACCACTCACCACCCACCGACTGCTACCCAGCCCAGCTGAGCAGTGATCTAACCCTTCCAGGTAACTCCCAGTTTACATCCTGGACATGATGTGTTGCGGTATGGAGTACCTCTTTGGCTAGTTTGGGTCACGTGTCCTGTCTCTGCTTCCTCCCAACTTCCCCTCCTCCCTGGCAGAGCATGAGACTCAGAAAGTCCTTGGTTAGGCTAAATATTTGAGCAGTAACTAAAAACATCGGTGTTATCAGCACTGTTCCCAGGCCAAAAGCCAAAAACACAGAGCTGCACCAGCTACTAAGAAGGAGAAAAAATTACTGCTACTGCTGAACCCAGGACAGGACTGTGCCTAGTGTCAGTAATAAGACCCTTAATTTTTTAGGGACAAACTGTGTTGAAGATGAAATAGTGATCCAATGCTCTAGTTTTATTGCTCCCATAAGCATGCAAGAAGTATCTATTTACATTTCAGGGATATTTTCTAAGTTTTGAGGAAGATGTAGCAGTCATACAATGCTTAATGATGCTGATTCTTAAAAATACATTGTAATTCACATCTATTTTCTGAATCCCTGACTTCTGTTTTACCCTTCCTGCATAAACATAGATCAACTTTTAACTCTCAGATTTCTGAAGCTATTTTTCTTTATTTTTTTCACCACCTTGATAAAACAATTTTTTCAGTAAGAGAAAGAGCATATTTTCATATATTTTCACAAACCATCTGAATAAAAAAGTATGTTCTAACTGATAGTATTTATGGCTCACTTTCTTTAGCTCTTCCTGAGATTTTATAAAAGCATCTATTCTATAAAAACTTCTACTTGTGACATGTCCACAGAAAATGGGCATGTACTCTTTCTACTGTGTATGCATAAAGCTTTGGAAGATTTTCTTGACATTTTTATTTCCTCATCTTGCTTATAAAATTTTTCATCATTGTGTCAGAGAAAAACCATAGCAATGCATCCACTGTATTTACTAGAAAACAAAAGTAGCCAAAGAAGTACCTTATTTTTCCTCATGTTGAAGTTTTCTTTGAAGTTTTTAAGTTGACGGAAGAAATGATGACAGCATGAAAGGTTGCCACACTTATGTGCAGTCCTCAAGATGTAATTTTTGGAATATAATTCCCTTGTTTATACAATTTTAAATTAAGTAAGAATTATGTCTACTTGAAGCAGGCAGACATAATTCTCGTTGAGGGAGCTGTCTTGGGAATATTCAAAAAAAGTCACCATCCTTATTTTCTTATGTAGAAATGTTCTAGTCATATCCTTAAACTGCTCACAGTTAATAACAATACTAATTGGAATAGTGAAAGGAAGAAAAGCAAATGACACTCCTACCTCCAAAAATACTGAAGGATCCAGGGAACTACAGGCTCTTCAGTCTCACCTTGATACCTGGGGAGGTGATAGAGCAGGTAATCCTGGAAACCATTAGCAGGTGCATAAAGGACAATAAAGTTATCAGTAGTAATTTGCAGGGATTCTGAAATGAAAGTCATGCTTGACCAACCCTATAACCTGCGATGAAAAGACTGCCTTTGTAGAGAGAGGGAGAGCAGCCTATATTGTCTATCTGGAGTCTCAGAGTACCATCATAGGATGAGCCCATACATTTTCACAACGTTTTAGAACATCAAATTCAAACAGTAATCTTGCAGTTCATTAGAGTCAGATGGAAAGTAAGAATAGAATTTGGATGTTTTGTCAAGAGGAAAAAGACTCTTAGCTTTTAAGCTCCACTGCTAAACACATGATGGTTCATACACAGTCTTACAAAATCCGAAAGGATTAGTATTTTCAGAAAAGTTACAAGTCAAGAAAATACCACAATTTATTTTTTTAACTTTATTTCAGTATATTCACTGGGGATTTTAATTGTCTGGTTTTGATTATCTGGATGAAAATTACTCCTCTGTCTTAACCAATAAGTCCAGGATAGAATTTCACCTTAAGTAGGGTCTAAGTGAAGTTAAAACACAATTTCAGCATGAAAAGTGAAATGCCTGAAAAGTTCTTCTTTCCTTTCCTCAATAAATGTAGAATTATAGTAGAGATAATGTGCAGTATTAAATCAGTTAACTCAGTTTTCTTCTAAGAGGAGGAGAAATTAAGAAAGACTAGGAAATGGGGAAACTATACCTCCACTCAAGCTCTTGTGAGTCTCTGGCATTAATAGGTATTTTCTTCTCAGGAATGCTCTTTACTAAATATTAACTATGTGTTTCACAGGTCCTGCATTTTTTGTAACATAGGCTACTGCAATCCACCACTCTGACGGAGAGATGATAGGTTTTCTTCAATATGCAGTTTCAATTTTGTTCATGAAAAATTCCTTGTCTGTCAAACAAGCTACAATAAAACCATGTACAAAGTAGTCAACAGAACAGAAATGTCTTATTTCTTCTGCAAGAATGTTCTGCATGTTGGAAAGTCTACTCTTATTTAGGAATATACATAATAAACAGAAAGCTGTTGTCTTAGTATAGAGTAAAAATAGATTTTTTTTTTTGTGATCAAATGGTTTCAGTGATGTAAATAATAATTAATCTGTCTACCTAGTGTTGAATCCAGTTAATAAATTCTAAATGTTACAAGCTTTGAAAAAAAGTATTTCTACACTTTGATTATAAGATATTTCATTTTCTATATGTGTCCCACTATTTCCAAGATCTGTATTTCCAAAGATAGATATTTTGATCTTGATATTTTTTTCTTCCAGTTGTATCTTCATTTCTTTGGGTGTTATTCACCTCTCTACCTATTCAAACAAGATAAGTTTTAGCATTTGTGCATACCCCTTGACTGAATAGCCCAGGACTGCACAAACTGTTCATTGCAGTGGAATCTGTACCTTGCATATTGCTTAGTGTGCTGTCACTTCAGAGCACAAAGACCCTGTCATGAGTAGCAGCACAGACTGAAACCCGCTGCACAATGAGTATGGTGTGCCAGCGCCCAGGACCTGCTGTTTCCAGGTATGCACGAGTCTCAAAGAAAACACTATACACTGGGCAACTCCCAAGCACATTGGTACTCGAGGAATTTTGCATGGAGGCAAGACCAACGTATGTATACAAATCTTGCCCACTACATAAATCACTGTAATTATAAGTCCTAATGACCCCCTCTCCCCTCTGCTGCTCTTATTGCATCTTTTACTTTCAGCAGCTTCGAGAAGCTTTGGGAATTTATCATGGAAGAGAATTAGGATGAACCTGAGCCACGCATGTGTGGAAGAGAGAGGAGAGATGGGGGAAGGAAAGTTACTCCAAGGGCTGCTATAACCAGTAAAGATTCCTTCAATTTGTTCTCATTCTTACATGGAAAAGATTTTTTTTTAAATATGGAAATTTGTAGCAGAATGATGGCTGAAGATCTACATCAAAAATACATTCTCTGTCTTCTTGTTTGATGCTGCTAAATACATTTTAAGTAGTCTTAAAAACTGTCTGTGATGAAAGACACAAACAGCTCAGCTGATCTTCAGCTCCACTGAAGACATTCCCTTGACATCTGATTCAGCCACGCTCATGTTTTTATGCTTAAAACAGAACACAAATGTTCTAATGTTATAATAAGTTAATAAATGGATGTCCTTATCCAGGAAGTACTCAGAAACATGAATAATTACAGTGCAAATGCTGTAAGAGATTGGGGCTAAAGCCACATTTTTTACATTATAGATGATCTGGCTCAAGAAAGAAGATGAGCTAAAACAGTAACAGTATTGAGAACTAGGTCTGGCGTAATAATTACTTCTATCTTTTTGTAAGAATTACAAGGCATGTATCTCTCTCCTTTCTCCTACAGTGACAGGCGTTAATAAAAAAGCTTCAGAAAGCATGTAGTAGCTTTCACAATACAATCCAACCCTCATATCAGCCACTCAAATAGTCTTTTCCTGAGCATCTGGTTCATTCATTAGATTAACAAAATAGTTAAAATTGTTTTGAGAAGTGACACCGTGGAATTGTATTAAAACAACTCCAGTTTTGAGCTTTCTTATTTTTCCTCCCTGCAGCCTGAGAAGTATTGAAACGTTTGTATAGTTATTAATGATAGAAAAAGTTATAGGGTAGTTAACAATTTTTTTATCCAACTTCTTCATGCACCTGCTTTTGATATTGTACAAAAAGTCAGCAAAAAAAACACAACAAAAGTGCAACACTGCAAATATATTTTAGCCCGTGGAACAACACATCTGGGAGAGCACACACCAATGTAAAGTATCAAATGCTGTGAGACTCCTAAATAGCAGCACTTGCAAAACTAGAAATAAAAATAGGCTAAGGTCATGAAACAGCAAAATTCTCCTAAAACAGTTACACAGGTAGAGAAATATTACTTTTTTGCTCACTAGGTGATTTTTCTGCTTATTCTTTAGTTTGGTATGTTTTTTAAAGTACATTCATTAACCTTTCACTGTTGTTTCTGGAAATCAGTTAGGATTTTTCTCTCTAAATTGAAGATCATACTTATTAAGTTTTCTTTCTTTTTTTTTTTTTTTTTTTAATTTCTATGTCTAAAACAGTCTTAAATCTTACTGTGTGCTTTCACCTTATAAGTATGACCTCATGTGGTCACACATACACCCTAAAGGGATTACTTAGCTATTAGGTGGTGCAACACAGCACTGAAAAACATCAGGCCTTCTTAATAGAGGTTGTATTGCGTATTTAATCCATACATAATCCAGCTAGCATTAGCACTATTTCTAATTAATTAAAATTAAATGGACAGATGTAAGAAAAGATCCATGCTGCTTGAGCACATGGTAACACAAATACGTTCACAGACTGAGAAAAGCATACAGATTAATGATTACCTCCAGCTTTAAAAGGTCGTGGTACACTGTGTCCTGCTTCTCTGTGAACATCTGAAATAAAAAGGAGGCAGAATGGGTGAGTTATCACTTCCTTGAAGTACCATGGAGGGAATACATTTCCCCTGGCTGGTGCAGCATTCCGCTTTGAAGTAAAGCCCTGTTAAACACCAAGACAAGATGGCCAGCTGTACAGTCCATTTTCTTGCAGAGTGCTCAGTGCAACCACTGGGACTATAGCAACAGTAAAAGCAGCAAGTTAGTTGATCCTGAAGTAATTTCAAAGGACTAAAGGAATAGTTGTATGCTTGTGCCTCCTCTTATTCTCTGGTAGATTTAGCAGGACCATCCCACACTCTGAGTGGAGAATATGCATGCCTGACCCTTACCTAATTTCCAGGTATAGCAGTATACACACATGTATATACTCAGCAGGCTGCTAATAACATATCATATACAAGCAAAGACACCCAGCACTCAAACCTTGCAAGTCAAAAAGGTCTAGCTGAAAGTAACAGACAGCATAATTATGAGGTTTACAAAAGTAACTCCTCCACACAGAATCCATGAGCAGTTCTGCAAATCCTGATGAAGGATGAATTAGCTGTACTTCAGTGGGCTTAGGGCAGTCAATGTGCCTCATATTTCAAAAATGCCCAGCTCTACCTGGTCTGAGACTAACTAGCCTACCTACTTATCGATTTCCTTCAGCTGTTCTAGATGTATTAATCCATTCACTTGGCTGACTTCCCCACCAAAATTTTTGCAAAAGCAAACAAGAAATCCTGTTCAGAGAAGTTCAGCTAATACTTCATCCTTGTGAAGGGGCACAAATACTGAAGTGGCAGTCCAAATTGAATCAGACTTTTTACTCTCACTGACTTGGACTACCAACACATGGTATATATAAAGGCTTATGCACAGGCTGTGTCTAGACCAGGAAATATGTTATTCATTAAGGTGTATTAGCTCATTCATTTCACAAAATACATTTTTCAGAAGGCTTTTATACTCAGTGTGTTTAACACACCTTTATAATAAGCTACATTGTGAGAGATTCTCTTGCACTCAGTGAATAGTGTCTGCCTTCCTTGTAGTGCCTTGTTCCTGATTTCATTTCTCTTACTCAGCTAAGACTTAATTGGTACAGTTGCATTGTGGTCCTAAACTGAGGTAAACTTCCAAGCAAATTTACAAAGCAATAAATGGATCTGCAACAAAGATCAGTAATGGAAAAGCCCTTAGCTCTAGATGGTTAAAGCAGTGAAGAACACTCTCCGATTCCATTTCATTTGCCTTTACCAGCAAATCATAAGTTGTGTCAATTATACTAGAGCAAACAAATGTTTTGGACTTTTAAAATGCTGCTCTGTGTAACAATATCTGGTTTAAGGTTATGCTACTGGCATCCTTCCAAATACATTTGTAGTTGCTGTAGGCAGAAAAGCTGAATTTATTACATTCTGTTTGGGCAGAGGTCATCGCAACATTGGTGTTATATATTCTAGAAGTCTTTTAAGCACTTTCAATACTAAATGGAATTTCACTGAGCTGGAACCATATGCGGAATCTTATTACACTTCAATAAGTATTGCTTCTAGGTTTTACATATCTAGCAGAGTCACATGCTGAATTCAGCGCACATGCTGAATGTGAGCACAATTATTTCTTTAAATTACTTTCAAAATTACACTTTCATTTCTATTTTTCACACCAAAAATGGAAATATTCTTGCAAACAGTCCACACCATTTGGAGCTCCGTGCTGTACCATGAGTGCTGCACTTTGCGCAAACTGTTCTTTAGCGCATGAGTTGGAAGCCCCACAGCTATACAGAGAATATGGACTTCAGTTTTCTGACTGGCCAAAAAGAGTATGAAATAACTTGCTTCTTCCCCTAGAATCAGTGAGTCTTCAAGCCACCGTTCATTTTTTGGTCTGCTGAGGACCGTGAATTGCAAAAACACTAATTCTGATGATATTATCTGCTTCTAAAGGGATCTGCTCCTACTTCCACAGTAGAGCCTTGTGCAGTTTCATAAGAATTTCTGGCAGCATAATTTATTTTCATTTCTGGAGAGAGCAGCCAAAAGTCTTTTTGAACAGTTGCACTGGGATTTGTGATGCTGTGGATTAAAGATATGTGTTAAATTTTGCCTGCATAATTTTAATTATTTCATTTTTTGATTTATCTTGAGACATTTAGCCGCAGCAGTGTTTTAAGCTAAACTGAGAATCTAAGCTTTGAGTGCAGCTTATTTCACCATGCTTTATTAATTAATTTCTTAATTTCTCACTTCTTTCTCCTTTTTTCTAACGTTTCCAAAACCTGAGTGGTATCTGTTTTCTATTGAGAGCTCATTCTTTCCAGGGAACTTAAAGAAGAAATATATACATGAAATAAACATTTTAAATTAGGTTAAATTAAATTAAGTTTGTTTAAAGAAAAATATCACTCCTGCTTAGTTTCTAGCATGTCCTCCATTTTCTTAGTAGTAGTAGTCAGAAAAGTGGGGGCAAACTGCTGCCATCATGTGGCTTTGCATTTATGGTCTCACATTTTTTCATTTGTAACAGCAAGTTCTATGCATCTTTGCTTTCCTTCTCTTTCCCATCTCCATATCATTTTTTGGAGCAGTAGCTCCCAGTGTGAAGGAGGGCTGTAACAAGTCAGGTCTGCAATTTCATCACCATCTTGAAGATGTGACAGTCATTGTGTGCTAAATAAGGAAATTATTTGCCCTACATTTAGCCACTGTAGAAACTATGAACATGGAGGTATCAAGAAACAGACTATGCAAACATGGGCCGAAGCATTTCTTCTTAAGACTTAGAGCTCTGATAAAAAAATGATTGATTTGCTCACAGCTGTTTGTCTGATTGCCCGCAGGGAAAAGTGGCAAATCACCGCAGAAAAAGAATTACAAAAAGGCAGCCAAGAAAATGCAAAGCCAAGGATTAGAAACATGTCTCTGGGGGAAGGCAGAGAGGTAGAGCTTTAGTCTGAGTGCTAGCTGGAAGTACTTTTGGTTCATTTAGCAAAGCATTGCCTTCCCACAGCTCAATCCTTGTCATTTTCTAAGAGCCTTAAGGCTGGGAAAACAGCTTGGGATGGAGCTGCAGGTGCCTTGGTCTTTATTCCAAGGTAACATCAGCTATTCCTAAAGCCCAAAGTTTCTTTTTTAATTTGACTGTCAGCGAAAGACTCCCCTCTTCTGATCAGTGGGTTCACAGGAGAAACCCTGATGAAAGAGAAAAAGAAAAGGAGAAAAAGAGAAAGAAGAAAAAAATGAAGAAAAGAAAGAGAAGAAGAAGAAGAAAAAGTAGGTTCAGATGCATAAAAATGTTCCTGCAAAGTAAGCTGTGGTGTGAGTTTTCAGTCAGCTGTTCCGCATTACTGGGCTATGTTCAGTTTCTTCCCTCTGCGTTAAAGGTAACATCTTCTCCCACTCAGTAGATGAGAATTAGGGTATTTTGTACTTTGTGAACCTGTTTGTTAGTGTGTGCTTACCAGGTGCTGCATGGATTTAATGCTGTATCTTTGCCAGTAATTTATAATTTTATATTTGATTTGCATTCAGCACTAAATTCATCGTCCTTTCAAGAAAAGTACCTCATTGTTTCCTGGTCTTGTTCTTGAGTGCACTGCATTTATGCATCTTTCTTCTTGTGATTCTCATCAAGCCAGTCTGGATGATGCCCATGTAATTTCAAATCTATACACGTTTTCCTTTAGAGCCTTTAAGGCAATCTCTGATTAAACTTTTTTTGTTTCCTATTTAGATACTGTCATAATAAATTGATATATATGAGGCTCCTTTGGTAGGCTGCAGTATTTCTGTCACTGAAGAATTCTAAGGACAAGTTGGAGAAACATCTGTCAGGACTGCTTAGGTATAGCTGATGTTACCTGAAGGTAAAATAGGTGACCTTCTTACTCCATTTTTCCTCTTTTCCTCTGATTTTATAATTGGCCACTGAAAGTACAGTTGGAAAGTCAGTGACTATATTCTTCAGTATGAACACTTTTTCCTAAACTAAACTAAAATGCCATTGTTCATTTGTTTCTTTTACTATGTGTGTAATTTTGAGTGTCAGAATATTTTATTTCAGCACTTTCCAACGAAAAACTTCACCTGGGATTTTTTTGGCACATGTAACCTTTTCCAAGATGTCTTCCAGCCCTCATGTAATATAAGCAGAGCCAGTTTCTACATATTCCTTTGAAAAACATTGCAAAAATGGAGATAATTTCCTTTGTTTCCACCTTACCCTGCTGGATCTCTTCTACATTGCAAAAGTGGGGAAAAAAATTAGAAGGAAAAAACAATTAAAGCAAACTGAACACTAACCCGAAAAGCTTAATACTAAAGCAGAAAGTGAATAACCTAAAGTAAAAATTACTGCTGCCTCCAGTGCTCCAAAGTGAGTTTATTTTTATGTATTCTAACTTGACTTGCTGTGTGCACACCAGCTTTAGGGTTATCTGAGATCAAAATAACACATAATTTAAGGATACTTCACTGTCTTTGCCTCAGACCTAGGCTTTTATAAAATTACATATAGAAAAAGGAAGAAGAGTACCCCTTGGTTAGGATTTCAGGACTGGAAAAGGTGCATAAACTATTTGACTGGGATATTATGAAGAATATTGTAAATAAAGAACCACCTGTTGCTTGTTTTAGTCATACCATGACAGTATTCAGGAACATTCAGTGGATTTCTTCCCAGATAAGACACAAATACTCCAACTAGTGTATTGAAATATCTTGAGCTACTATTTATACAGTAATTGTTATAGAAGGACCAGGCACCTTGTTACTACAAATAAATAAAGTTAAGGTTACTATGGGTGAGGATTTTAGGCAGTTTTGCTGTTTATGATGAGCCCTTAATTTATTTACCTAATTTTTCTTTTAACTGAGCACAATGAAACCACCAATTGCTTTTGCTTGAAGTTAGACTCTCCTAGTATATTTATACTAGAAAAAAAAGTCACTTTTTACGTGGAGAAGCTGAGTCTTTCTGTTGAAAAGCTTTATATTGAAAGTTTCAAAAGAATTCTCCTCTGCCTATTCTTTTTCCCTTGATAGTAGCCCAGTACCTTTCCACAGCTTCCTTGATTGACTGAAACTGCATAGTTTTCTCTGGGTTGCTAGGGAAAGGGTGTGCTTTGTGGTTTGTTTTGCAGTTTTTTCTCCCTTCTCTCCTAAGCTTGCAGGCATACCTGTTCCTGCAGCTTAAGTAGGCTCAAGGTGGGCTCAGCTTTTCCCAGCGCCAGATTCCAGCTTCTGCCACCTTGCCAGCATACAGGCCTCAGAAGCAGCTGAATAGGCAGCCTTGTGTCCTCCTAATGCTAATAACTAATAAAAGAGGTGTGACACATTAGGTAATTTTGATTTGTTTGTTTTTTCAGACAGTTTCACTTACATTTCCATTTTTTGTTTTCTCATATTGTAGAACAGAAGGTGCAAAAGATGCTTCTTAAAAGACATCCTAAGCTCTTCTTAAGGTGAATCAGTATTTGAAGTGTCTGCTTTGTGATTAAACATATTTCTATTTTAAAAAGAAACATATATTCAAACGACAAATGTCTTTTTAAAGGGTCTTTTTCATATCATCTAGCTTCCTATTACATGATTGCGATAAAGTGAGGAGGTGTTTCAGTTTTCACATAAAGAAGCACACAGGATACCAAGTATGGAGTTAGAAATCAGAAGATAATCTCAGCACTGGCAGTTTCTGTGAGTCCTGCTCTTACCAGATCAAGCAATCATTCATTCCAGTGTTTACCAATGAAATACATTTAACAATCTGACAGAATTTCATACAGTTTTATTTATGTAGTCTACTTCATGCTAATTAAAAATGTAATTTCTGATGGCGTTGATAAACTTTTATTTATCAGAATTAAGAAATCTCTCTTGACCAAGAAAAATAAGCTTCTCCTTAATCTTGCTAAACTAAGTGCCTAACATAGAAAGGATGAGTCACTGCTTAAATGTGAGTGGTTTTTTCTGTTGACGAGGGTGGTTTAGGCATCTTTGGACATGTCATGTCAGTTGAGATGAATCCTATTCTAGATATTCCCATCAAACAAAGATACAGTTTCAGGTTTGGTTTTTCTGGGTGGAATGTTACTGTCATTCTTCACATAAGGATATCTGAGTTTGAGGGCTGAAAGACCACACCAGACTGACATTTACAGTGTAAACACAAAGCAAAAAGATAAACCCATAGCCAAATTATTATTTTCTGTTTGCAGAACCAGGCTTTTCAGATAGAAAAGAAAATGGTGTGAAAGTGCACAGTGGGAAACAAAGGAGAGAAAGCACAGGCAGACATTCTAAACTGATGCATTTCCTCTCCAAATTTGCCTTGACAGATTTTATGTATGACGCTTCCATGAGTTGAAGGATACATCAGAAAAAGCCAGACAAACAAATAAACCTACCTTTGAGATAATCCCAGGGACAACAATATGGTGCCACAGGACACAGTAGGAGATACATGAAGCTTGTGGTTTAGGAGATACATGAAGCTTGTGGCTTCAGGTTTTGTGCAGGAAAGATCAGCAACTGCTAAAAATACATTTTAATAAGTTGTCTATTTTCATTGCTGGGATTTTTTTGTCATTCACAGGTCAAACACTCAGAGTTCAGCCCAGTGTACTTGCTATTGATTTTAGAAAAATCTGGCTAATTAGCCAGATTCTTTGTGGAAGCATATTTTAATACATTTTCAACATTAGCATCCATGCCTCTGGGCAGGGAGGCGAATGTGAAAAGCACCAGAGGCAAGGGTAGATCAAGGTCAGAATTTATAACTTTTGTAATGAATTCTGGACCTTGTACCAAGAAATCTTTAACAAAGGGGCGATCATAAATTAAGGGAGTTATACTTGGCCATAACTTCTGTCTGAAAAAAAGACTATAACTTGATTTATCTTTAGGGAACACAGACTGTTACGTAACAGCAGAGTGAGATGTTAAAAGAAAGTTTTCCCAAATCAATTCTCCTATAATCCAGCAACCTTATAGCTTCGATTCCAATCATCAGCCTAAAATTTCCCTTGTTTCATAGGCCTTTGACCAGCTATATGAATGTGCAACTTTGACAAAACTGTATTAATAAATGTTGCATTTCCTTTTTCTCTGAGGGAGAAAAAGAAACAGCCAACAAACCAACCAACCAATCAACCAATTTTAGATGCATGCTTATTGAGAACGTACCAGAAGAATGTAAAAATTGAGGGAAGTCTGCAATCAAGGAAACATATTATTCCAAGATTTGAGGCAGAACACTCAGAAAGATCCAGAACTTTCCTGTGACAAAGTAATTAAATCTGGCAAGCAAGAGAATTTGCTTCATCTGGTCTGATGTTTATAGGGGCAGATAGTGATTCTGCAGTTTGCACATGAGAGAGAATACAAAATGAGAAAGAAAGGAGACCTGAGGGTTGTGTATTGTTTAAACTCAGAATTAACAAAACCAGTACAAGGAGTTGTCCATGCTGCAGCATAAAATACAAGACAAAATGATGCCCAGGAGCACTACTGTGCAATGGCTAATCTACCACAGCCCTTGCTAAAAGAGTCACCATATAGTCAAACAGAGAACTAGACTTTGATCCTCAGGCAGTGGTATAAATAATTTTCCTGTCCTTGCATATAAGAAGTCAATATTAGCTAAATACATCTACCCCCATAGCTAAGAAATGTTTAACCAAGAAAGAAAATCCTTACTGGAATATAATGGTTGCTTGATTTCAGATGCAATTATATGATTTGCAGATTAGGTACAAATGTAGGAAAGATTTGTTTGATCTTCCTTCACTTTCTGGAGCTGCTGACAAATAAAGAGTGGTAGAATTCAATGGGTGTAATGTGTGGTGGAAAAGAGATCATTTGCTCTCAGCATTTTCTCTGGCTGCTGGGTAGGGCAGGCAGAGAGTAAGAGGTCCCTTGAGCCACATCTCAGCTGTTCAGTCAAAGGCTGGGAGAGTTCCCAGCAACACTCAGAGCAGTTGCATAGCCAAATGCAAGATGAGATGAAAATGAGAAATCTAAAAGGGCCCATAGAGAACTGTACCGATTTTTCTGAACTATCAGTTAGTCTGAAGGAAGGGAGCTATCCCTGCAAGAAATCCTTTAATTTCATCTATTTAACCTTGATCTTTTCTGTTTAAGGAGTTAGTTATTCTTGAGTGAGTTCTGAAAAATCTCTAGATTGATTCAAAAGTCTTGGGAGGTTTGGGGTGTATTCCCTCAGGGAAAATTATGTAGGCAGCTGTCTGCACAAAGCTGCATCACAGCATGCCAGTCAGGTTTAAAATGGAGAAAACCAAACCTGCCTTTCCCATACTGAAGGGAAAGTAGATTGTGCTTGCCTAAACTGCTACCGAGAATAAGACACATAAAAAAATTATTAGGAGTATTTGAACAATATAATCATAGCCTTTATTGTCTTTCTGACAGACAGCTGCCAGGCCTAGCTGGGATTTTGCTGAGATACATCTGTATGGTGTTTTCCAAAGTATAACAAAGAGATGCTTAATGAACTGACATCAGGATTCTTTGGGGGCAGAAAAATAGGAAAGATGGTCAAGATGGCTTATGATAGTCTCAAATATGCTCGTATTTTAAAAAATCCTCACAAAACCTAACCTTACTATAAAAGCAGTGACGAGCTCATGCACAAGACTGGATCAGCTGGAATCAAATATTTCTTCAAGACATTTATATAATTTCCCTGTTTATTACTATGTTGTTCTCAATAGCTTACTGTTGCTATTATAACTAGTTTCCTAAGTAAAACTTTAATTTTGATCTTTGACAACAAACCACATGTATGACTTCAATCTACTCATAGTAAGACTGGACATAAAGAGATATTGCAAGTAGCACTTATGCCAAGTGATCAAAGAGCTTGTGGAAAAAAATAATACAGCCTTTCCTATTGTGTCAGCATGTGTTTCTGTCCCCCAACTTGTTCTTCTTCTCTTTTCTGTAAAAAATTGATAATAAGACTGGCTATCACCACTGCTACCTGATAAGATATCCACTGAGGACTTGCTCATATAAAAGAATACTGAAAAAAATCTTTCGATTGACTACCTGGAGCTGACACAGCTTTCTAAAAGAAGACACTATACATAGTTCTGTGATGGGAAAGAATGGCACAGACCCTGTGATAATGGAAGCAAAAGTCTTTATCTCCACATGCAAAGGGAAAAAAGACCAACATCTTCTCTCACTGCAGTAACCGCAGACCAGAGAGAGGCCCAAGCTGTCTGTTTTGCCTGCCAAGGTTGAAGCCTGAGGCACGTTCTCATGCTGACTGCCTTGGAAAACCTCATGACATGGTGGGACAGCACAGACACGTCGTAAGTACTCCTTGTTCTTGTGCTTGAGAAGTTATCAGTAGGTATCCAGTTTTAAATTCCCTACTTTGCTAGTTGTGTTTTTGTTCTGCTAAGCTGGGAAAACCTGATAAAGGTAATGGCATATTTGAGAAGTTCTGGTATGAGCTATTTTGCACTGAGGTCATGAAAAGCACAGAGTACAATTTGTTAAGAACATCTTAAAGATATGATCATATTTTCATGCATATATATCCTATATCGTTCATATAACCTCTTTAAGTAACTCTGTGGACTTCATTTATAGACAAAAATGTAAATTCCTGATGAGTGTGTTGAAACTCAACTTGTGTCAGCACAGTTGCACTTGAGAGAATATTAGGCAGAATGTGGTAGTCTGGAAACTGAACAAAGCCAGGGCAAGGGTTCATGCTCTCACCTCGAGTTATTCATTTTGTTTAATAGTCTTGGTAAGGTGAACAGGTCAGAGACTATTCTCATTAGTCAGCGTGGACAAGGCTGCTCTGGTCAGAGAAGCAAAAGGTGTGCCAGGATACTCAGCTTTAGGCTGGCCACCTTTGCTGATGAGATTATCTACCTTGCGTCTACTATCCCCATGACTGCACAGCCATGAAATCACTGCTAAAAAGCCGGTATACTATTCTGAAAGGAGATGTAGCTCTCCAAAAGGATGTTGGTGCTGTCTGCTGCCTGGTTCCAACACTTCCCGCCCAGGATCTTCCTTTCTCTCTCACATCCCAAACAACTAATGAATTTAGACTCATCCTGCACTCTCATCCGCATGTATTGACCTCATAAATCTCACTGCCTCATCAGATTTATTATATTTGTTACTGTAATGAGTCAATGATGAACACTTTTAGATTGCATACATTAATTTGCAGATAAAACATTTAAGCCATTTTCTTAATGAGACTGTTGCTTTGAGGCCAGGGTAACAATGCCTCGGAAGCTCAAGCTTTGCCAAAACACACTCTACAATGGTGATAAAGCATTTATGGAATGATTTTAAATGATGATGATCATCATGTACTTTGTTCAACACATTCATTAGAATTCCTATTCAACCACTAACTAGCTGGGTCTCTTGGACAGAAAGATAAAGACTCATTTAAACACTAAAATGTCTGAATGAGGCCGTAATGACTGAGAAGGAAGCAAAATCTTATAGCTGCTCAAACTGTGGTGATAAGAAATATCTGAACACACAGGGTTATTAAGACATCAAATAGGTGATTGTTTTTCAGTAGTGCTTTCATTTAGCATGTATCAATGAAGATTCTTAATTTTTATCTTTATTCATGAAGTTCAGGGGCAATCATCTGGAAATAGCAATTTTTTCCTTGAACTGTTTACCAAATTTTAAGTAGAATTAAAATCTAAAATGGGGTTATCTGTTTCCTCCAATTTCCTGCTGCTTAGTACCATCTACTAAGTAGTGCAGAATATAATTATTACTAGAGAGTGCTTGAATGACTTCTGGTAATTGGAATTTCTGTAAACCTTGCCAGGTCATCTAGCAATATTAGGGAGACATCTGAGTCATTGATCTGTTGATAATCAGCCCACTTTTTTCAGATGGCTAAGTCACTAGATGAGTTTACATGATTTTTTCATGCAGTGGTAAAGAGATCTTATTTGAAATCTTTGAGGTGTTTACTATTTCATGCTCCTATGACTGTTAATACATACAGAAATCCCATAAACCCTGTGGAGACTTGAAAATATTTGATTATTTCTACCTTACCTATCTGTTCTGGAGTCTATGCAATTGTAAGTTACAGGATAAAAGAAGCCTTTATACAAACACAGTTATCAAATATCAAAACAAATAAATGGGTTTTTGTAAGGTTGCTGTTAAAACAAGCACAACTCTATCTCATGTGACTTAAGGGACCCTCACTCAAGGCATTATGTGGTTCCCTGTTGGCACAGCTTGGTCTCAGCTCTGTTCCACTCTTCTACAGCGTATGTCTTGCCATGGGTGGTGGTAACTCAGGTGTCCTTGCTTACTCCCTTGCTCCTGACATCACATACCCCCTCCACCCACTGTTCCACTTGACTGTTGATACCCAGGCCCATGGGTATCTCTTGTGTGTTAATGCTTTCTACACATTCCTATGGAGAATCTATCTGTATTAAGGGTATGGCTACACATCAAAAACAGAGAGGGAATTGTGGCAAGAATTAAGTGGATCTAGTCTTTATAGCATGGAGATGGTGTGACTTCAGGGTGACACAGCCACTGGGGACAACCGGTAGATGTCCCTAAGCTCAGTCAGGCTTTAAAAGCATGCTGAGGTTTTCTTATACTGGGATTATTCTCTTATTTACAAATATAAAAATTACCACCATTATTTTAGCTTGGTTTAAATGCTGTAGTCTCACCTTCTTTTTACGGCCTACAAAAGAGGAAAGAAATTGTCTTTGTACCATTCATTTACAACTAAAATTCATTCAAGTAATTATTTCTATTAATCCTGATTCCCTCTTAGCTTTATCGAAAATGTAATGGCAATTTAAAAAATAAAAGATATATATTTGAAAAGGGAAAGCTTCCAACATTTATCTTAATCTCCACATTGTGCTTGTATGGTCTGAGAGTACATTTCTATACTTTTTGTTCCAAACCACTTAGGCAAACTTTCCTGTGCATGAGACCTAAGAAAAGCTACAATGGTAAAGTTTTCAGCGATAGAAAAACCACTAAAGAAAACTCAAGTTCACTATATTATCCATTGATCAGATTGTTTGTATGCTGTGTTCCTGCATACATCCTATATATGCAGTATGTATGTCAAAATATTTCAAAGTTAATAACTAGTAAGTGTTGGCACAAATATATAGCACTTTTCTATATGGTAGAAACATGGCGCATATTTAAGGGATATCTGTAACAAACACAGTAAGTATGAAGAATTTAATTGGTAACGTTCACTGCCAATGAAAGCATCATGCTGAATTTCCAACAATCTTGAGACTGACTACAGATGGTGTAGCTGTTTATTTTTTCAATTAAGCCAATTTTGTTTAAAGCTAATTGACTAATTGCATCTAAATTCTATTTTAATATTCCATTACTTATTTCAGCAGCTTAAGATAATGAGAGTATCTTGGTCAGCATAATGTGTAGGCTTATTGCAGCTTACAAACAAAAACAGTTCTCCTTTGTAAACATTTTTTTCATCTTTATGTGGCATAAATACCGAGGTCACATTTAGCAGCATGAGGAAGAAGATCTTAGGATCTGATCTCTGTCTTCTAAGATGTTTACTTTCCTCTTCCCCTCTTGTTAGTAGTTTGCTCTCCCAGGACAGCTGAAACAATGAGGCTGGAAAGGATAACATTTGTAGTAGAGAACAAAGTATAACAAACAGAATTTAGAGTGAAAAGGGAGGGGTTTGTTTAATTTTTGCTCAGAAGATTACCCTATTTACTTCAATGCTTGCCTGAAGTGTCTGGCTTTTACTGTCTACAGCAAAATAAGTGACAATAAGGCAGCTCTCAGCCCTTGATCCTAAACCTTTATATTTGCCTCAGCGGAAATTATAGCAACCTAGGGCTGCTCTGAATTAATGATTAACTTGGCTCTGGTCCCGTAGAGGCTGTCTGGGTGGACCTAAACTGCAGCAGCTCTTGGTTGGCAGGAGCCTGTGAGGGAAAAGATGTAGGAGAGAGCTGTGCAAATAGGCAGCGACCTCTTAGGGTATGAGGGGTCCTTAACAGGGCATTTCTGGTTGACTAGGGCTGCATGGATACTATGGTGATATGTAAGGGACACTAACATTAAGTTACTTGCTTGATTTAAAGATATAACTACTCCCTGTCGCGCTCTTCCTAATTTTTTCAGTCCTCTAGTTATGTAATTTCCCTTTTGGATGTAGAAAGTATTATACCTCAACATTATTTGTCATTTTCTCTGTAGGGACAATGGGCAAAGGGATTTTTATTAGTCATTGCAAAAAGTCTTACTTTGAAGAACAACAGGAGCAGTGAGACCTGGCTGAGACGCAAATATGCCATGGATGAAATACCTCATTTATTGTGGAAATAGGTAATTGTGAAGGAAAGTTCCATACAAATGAATAATTATTAGGTTGAAGTGTTTGGGCTGTTTCAAACTAAGATGGTGGATGAAGAAAGCAATTTAAAAGTAAAAAGACATTTGCACTGTAAGTCTGAGAAAATATTTGAAAAATTCACAATATATAGAAATGCAATAAAATATATTGTGAAGTAACACAATAGTTTGTGTCACTAACAGATTAGAAAAAAAAGAGATCCAATCTTAAAAAAATAGTTCCTTTTTTTTGCTTTAGATATGCAGCATAACCTGATCCTAGAAAAGAATTTGAGTTGTCTTGGAAAGATGTGGTCCTCTTTGTGGGTGTTTTTCATTTGGTTTTACTCCATCGGTAATGCACATTTTTCTAATTCCCTTGGGTAACACCTATGGCACTTCAGGAAGCTGAATAGCAATCGTAGTATCTAAGTTTGTTATTAATTACATGTGGTAATGTTTAAGGCTTTCATGACATTGATGTCAGAAAAATAAAACTAATGCTAAACATTTCTGACAAGAAATCAGTGATGTTTTATGTGGTTAGAAGCACCTGCCCCATGGACCCCTCTTCCTAGCTTTCAACCAACATAGCCTTGCTGGGAGCACAGCGTCTTACAGTGCATCTTACAGTATCTTCACTGGCTGCTCCCACTTCTACAGTTTTGCTCCAAATGACATAAGACAAGCTCAGATCCTCTTGTTTAAAGACATATACAGAGATATGAGTGCTTTCCATCCTTCAGAAATCCTGCTGCGGGATGGGTACTGTCAGAACTTTCCCAGGTGTTTGATACAGACTTGCTGTCAGAAGGCAGCCCTTCCTGATGCAGTGCGAATGTGACTGACTGGCGCTCCAAGGATGCCCCCAAGGCTTACAGAGTGGCTGAGGTGAGTCAGCTAACAAAACAGGACAAAGGCAATCTCACAGGGTGACTTGGGAACTAGAAACTGCTTAGGTTTACCAAGTTGCCTATTCTCATTACAAATACTATAATGAAAGGCAGATTGTGTCCTTGTTCACCGCAAGCATTTAAATCATTTTGACCCAGGAAACAAAAGTCCTTATGTCCTTGGATTAAGTGTTCAGCCAGCTGATTAAAGCCAGATGCTGCAAATGTGTGAGAATTTAAGCACTAGGCCTCAGTAAATATGGTGAGATATTCTCAGAAAAAAAAAAATCCTGCTTTTTCCAGAGCTATTTTTCAAACCACATCCTTTCATTAAGGCACTGAAGTCCAAACCATTAATACTGAGCTGTTATCAAGGCTTAGCCCTTTAATTTCCTATGCCATGTAACATGCTCAACTGGAAATGAACCAGGTCCCTGGAAAGCACTGGGTAAGAGCTGGGACTCTCCATTCATTCAGAAGTTTAAGTTATCAAAAATCAAATCCAGAGGAAAAAAGAATATCTGCCTCTCTGAGCCAGGATGTTACTCCTGCTGCGTGAGCTTTGCCAACATGAGCTTCCATTGGGCTTTCAGGCACAGAACGAAGTGGTACATATTTGAAGTCAAAGAACGCATGTGTGTTTTGCTGGAATTTACATCCATAACATAATATGTTTTGATCACATCCTCCTAATTTGTGACTTACAAAAGAGAAGTATTTTCAATGTAATTCAGTATTTAATAACAGTACTGCTTAAGTTAAATGATGGGCGTTCATGATTACTTTGCATCTGGATCAGCTCTTCAGTCCAGTTCACCCTGTAACCACACAAATGTTTATGCAAGAATAACACAAAGAGGTCAGAGAAGCAGAGGGAAGGTGCACCAATTAAAAGCCATACTCTAGCAAGGAGCTATTCAAGAAATTGGTTTTGGAGTTCTTACAAGAGGTTCGTCTTACCTGTGCTTGTACTTTGTTTTCCAGTATTTCCTGTGATAGAAATATAAAATGTGACTGTACGGGAATCCAATATGAGTTAGGTGGCAGAGGCATCTAGTTTCCAAAATCACAATCATAGCTCAAGTTGTCTGAAAACCATTACTAGTTTTCATTTTATTATTTTATTTAAATTAAATCCTCGTGTATTGAAGTTATTTTTAGAGGACTAATATCTGCTGTTGAATCAGTGATAGAGACAAAACAACAGACAAGCTTTCTGGCCTTTAAACTTTCTGTCAGAAACACAAGCAGTAAGGTGCAACATAAGATGAGAATGAGAACAATTTTGCTTAGAGTTTAATTTAATTATATTAATTTACTCTTTTAGAATTTAAGCAGAATTTTGCTTGTGAGCCTACTGGTAAGTCCTGGAAAACATGAGTGTGAGAGCATGACTTCATGGCCACAGGCAATGAATGCGCCTTGCAGGACTGTGAGGAGGAACTGTACAGCAAAAGGTATCTGTGACACTTAAAAATACAGTACTTGACTATACAGCTGTTTATTTACTTACATATGCAGACACTGTGTGGACATGTGATGTAGGACCCCAGAAGTATTGGAAACTTCAGAGCCCTTTGTTAGAGCCACTTAAAACTACTTTCAGCATTTTAACCCTAATTAAGCAAAAGGCAGAGGAAGACACGGAGCAAAAGCATTTAGAACATTTCATAAAAATACTTCATGAATATTTCATACAGCATTTTGTATTATAAATGCCTTTTCTGGAATTTTCATGAGAACTATTTGAATTTTAATGTGGCTGATAACTTCCTTGGGACTAATGAAGCAAGAATGCTTAATGTCTTTACCAGGTACCTGCAAAATGGCTTTTCATGAGCTTCATTGGCCATGATGGAAAAACTGTTTCAGCTAAATATCCATCTTATCAGACACATGTACAATGAAGCACTGAGATTTTTAACTTATCTTTTTACTAGGTGATGTGTCTACAAAGTGGAGTGGTTTCAAGTCCAGAAGCCAAGCCCTTTTAGTACACTGGTATATTTACTAATTAGCAGCCATCATGCAGCTGAGCAAGCACATTTTTTTCAGGCAAGGTAGTAGACAAAGTCAATTTTAGGTAGCTCTTCTTCCTCATCCTAGCTCAGGCACAATCCTCTCTGTCTGAAACTACTCTGTAAGTACAGACACACGTGAGCATAAATGCTCAAGAGCACATGGTATCCCAGATGAACAGGAACCTAAATATTAGAAGTTATTCCTTTTCTACCACAAACTTTGCCATGCTAATTCAGCCTTCCTAGAAGTGAAGTGGGATACAGTGACTGTTCTGTGAAAAAATTGGATCTTCTATGCATAATTCTGACCTTTCCAACATATGTTAGGAAACTGAATGTGCTCTGGTGGGCTGTCAGTGAGTGTGGGGTAAATATATGGAATTTGGGGAAAAAAATAATCTGCAGCTGATAATTATGTGAGTGATTATCCCTCATCTTCGTTTCCTTTTTCTGACTCAAGTGAAAACACTTCTGTTTAACCACATGGCATTGACATTTTCCCAGTCCAAATTTCATATCAAGGACTTTAAATCTCTGGATAACCCAGACAGATTTAAGACAAAGGCATTAAGTGAGATGAAGCTTTGTCTGTCCATCTTACTTAGATTAAAATCAGCCTACTACGCGGAGCCAAAACATTATTTCCAGAAAACCCAATACATGCAGCATTTACTGAGGTTTCTTACTCAGGAACAGGCTTTATTTAACATAAAAATCTCCACTTCTGCACTTAAAATGAGCTTTGCACCTCTCGCACTATATGATTCTTATTGTTATGAAGAAGTTATCTTCCTGGAGAATTCAAATGAAGAAGGAGCTCTGGAAATCCTCCACAGGACAAAAGAGATATGTGTCTTGGGTCTCACTCTCTTACTAACAAGAAACTCTTTGCTGTGTTGCCTGCTGAATAAAGTCAAACCACATTCAGATCTGAAAAAATGCCCTTAGCTCGTTGGCTATATTCCCAGGTACAGCATGCTGCTAAAAATTTGCCTTTCAGGCAAAAAAATAATGGGTAGGAATAATTTAAACTGTCACTGGATCTGCTGCTGGTGATGGTGGCCTTAGAGTTTAAATATTTCAGAAAAAGTTCTGCTGGAAGTTGCTCGACATTTGGCTCTAAAAAATGTTGTGGTCTCTTGGGATAAACTGCCTATCAACTAACCAAAGGAAAAATAGAGTAAGAGAGAAAACCTGAAGTTTATGTACTGCTTTTCCCCTTTAAGGTACAAGTGAAAATGGGTTTTATCTGGAACAGCTTTCTTTTCAACTTAAGGAATGTACAAATCTTATCATGTGGAATGAGAAAAAGTAAGTTTCCCTTAGGCAATACTACTATCACTTGACCAAACCCAGAGTGACTCAGAATGAAATCTTTAACATTACAAGCATAGTAGAAGGATCACATCTCCAAAATTGTCTTTCAGTCTATCTGTTCTATTCAGTAAGGAGGCAGAGATATGTTGAGATAGAAATGGCTTTTTGTTTTCCTCACAAGCTCCTTAAGAGTGCAGCTGCTGAAATTCATTATTATTATTATTATTATTATTATTATTATTACATTTTCTTCTGCCTTTAGTTTTTTAATAGATAATACATACAGGTATTAATTTCATTATGCCAGAATTATAGAATCCTAGTATCATAGAGTAGTTTGGGTTGGAAAGAACCCTCAGAGGTCATCTAGTCCAACCTCCCTGTCTAGGGCAGGGACATCTTCCCCAAGACCAGGTTGCTCAAAGTCACATCCAGCCTTGAACACTGCCAGGGATGGGGCAGCCACAGCTTCCCTGGGCAACTTTTTCTAGCGTCTAATCACCCTCATTGTACAATATTTTTTCCTTGCATCCAGCCTTAATCTTCCCTTCTTTCAGTTTAAAACCATCACCCATCATCCTATTGCAACAGGCCCTGCTAAGAAGTCTTTCCGTATCTTTCTTATAGGCCCCTTTTAAGGGCTGAAAGGCCACAATAAAGTCTCTCCACAGTCTTCTCTTCCCCAGGCTGAACAAGTCCAACTCTCTCAGCAGTTCCTCACAGAAGTGCTCCAGCCTCTGATCATTTCTGTGGCTCTCCTCTGGACCTTCTCCAACAGGTCCATGTTTTTCCTGTGCTGAGGAGTCCAGAGCTGGATGCAATACTGTGAGTAGGATCTTACCAGAGCAGAGGGGCAGGATCACCTCCCTTGACCACTGGCCGTGCCTTTTTGGATGCAGCCCAGGGTACAATTGGCCTCCTGGTCCGCAAGTGCATGCTGCCAGCTGATATCCAAGCATTCATCTTCCAATATCCCCAGGTCCTTCTCCACAGGACTGCTCTCAGTCCCTTAATTCCCCAGCCTGTACTGACACCAGGCATAGCTCAACCCAGGTGCAGGACTCTGCACTTGTATCTCCTGAACCTCATGAGATTAACATGGGTCCACCTCTCAAGCCAGTCCAAGTCCTTCTGGAATTTGGGATTGTTCTCATGTGTAAACTTCCACAATGACATATACTGAAAATTAGAGAGCAGTCTGAGTATGTGTATCGAGAGACCTTATGCACAGCATGTAAATACTTTTTCAACAAATTAAAAAATAAATACAAAGTCTAGGATTATGAAGTTGTTTGGAGCACAGGTAAAGATACAAATAGCAACATTATATATTTTACTCTCTTAATTGCTCCTGAGAGTTTTGCTTTGCAACCTCACCTCGCAGATAAGATAGCTCCAGTCATAATTCTAGCATTGTCTGTAAATTATGCAAATACAACAGTCACAAAATTCAGGACTTGCTAAATAAAGATAGCAGCTTTGCACCAGCAAATCGTAGCGAATGAAACCAAACTAGTGTACCTCTTTTTCCTAGACAAGAAATTGTATGCTGCTGAAACTGATGTATATCTCATTCAAAGCATTTTAATTTGAGCTCCTAATAATTTGATTTGGGTTGTTCTATTTTTCTTGAGATGTCCAGATGTTCTTTTCCTTGAGATAAGACATGACCTAATCATCTACATGACTTGTGCAGAGTGTGTTGACACTGTCCAGCATGACATCCTTGTCTCTAACCTGGCCAGACGTGTTTGATGGATGGACCATCCGGTGGGTAAAGAATTGGCTGGATGGCCACAAGCAAAGAGTTGTAGTCAACAGCTCAATGTTCAAGTGGACACCAGTAACGAGTGGTATCTCTCAGGGGCCCGTTCAATCCTGTTCAACATCTTTGTCAGTGACATGGATAGTGGGATTGATGCACCCTTAGCAAGTTTGCAGGTGACACTGAGCTGTTCGGTTCAGTTGATACACTGAAGGGAAGGAATGCCATGCAGAGGGACCTTGACATGCTTGAAAGGTGGCCAGTGCCTACCTCATGAAGTCCAACAAGGCCAAATGAAAGGTTCTGCACCTGGATCCCAGCAATCCCAGGCACAGCTACAGGCTGGATGGAGAAGTGATTCAAAGCAGCCCTGTGGAGAAGGACTTGGGGTGCTGGTTGATGAGAAACTGAACATGAATGGCTTCAGTGTGTGCTTGGATCCAGGAAACCAGCTGTGTCCTGGGCCACATCAAAAGGAGTGTGACCAGCAAGTCAAAGGTCATCTTGCCCCCCCTGCTCTCATGAGACCCCACATGGAGTATTGTGTGCAGCTCTGGTGTCCTCAATATAAAAAGGACATGGAGCTGCTGGAGCAAGTTCAGAGGAGATCACAAGCATGATGAGGGGGCTGGAGCACCTCCCATATGGAGACTTCATAGGAGCCTTCCAGTATCTAAAGGATGTTGGAGAGGGACTCTTCTTCAGGGACAGTAGTGATAGAACAAGGGATAATGGGTTCAAACTTAAACCAGAGAGATTTAGGTTGGATATTAGGAAAAAGTTCTTTACTGTGAGTGTGGTGAGGCACTGGTACAGGCTGCTCAAAGAATTGGTGAATGCTCCATCCCTGGCAGTGTTCAAGGCCAGGTTGCATGGGGCTTTGAGCAACCTGCTCTAGTGGAAGGTATCCCTGCCCACAACAAGGAGGTTGGAACCACATGATCTTAAGGAGGTTGGGGTCTTTCCACCCCCAACCATTCTATGATTCTCTGATATAGTCAGGAGATGCAGTCCTGTGTATTTTGTGTCTCCTCTTACTTTTTAGCTATTATTCATAATATGGTCTCTGGGGAATTAGTCCTTCCTTACTTCATCTACCTGACTCTGCAGTGGGTAAAGAGAATTTTCTGTCATCTCCAAGTGGTTGGAGAAGGTTTTCAGGGTGCATTATACCCTTTCTAGAGTACAATATAGTTACTACACAGAGCTCCCTTGTGTTGAAGGTCTGTGCTGTAATGGAACAGATTGAGAGGTTGTAAGTCTGCTAAGCTGAAATTGTCTGGGATTATCTAAAGGTCAAGACGGAATCTGTCTGTCAGGCAGTCCAGTGAATATAGATCTTGGTCAATAAATTGTAGGATATGTGATGTGTGTGCTGTTTCCCACTATTTTGTTCTCTCAAGTCAAGAAATCCGTGGTGAAAGCCTGTGTTTTTCCATACCATGGAAAAATACCATGAGTGGTTCTGCAGACATCAAGAAGTGTAAGATGCTGAGGATGTGTATGTAAATGTATTACCTATGTTCAAGAACAGTGTTGAAAATATTTCCAAAAACCTCAATGCAGTCATCAAGCAGACAGGAAGGTCATGTTGCTCCAAAACTGTGCAGTCAGGTCGTAAATAGGGATGTCTTTGAAACACCAGGGTCACTAGTGAGGCTGTAGACTTTAAATGAGAAAGCTTTCATGAGTGGCCACCCAGAAACTCAATACAAGGCACTAGACTGTGCTATTTAAAACCAAAAGCTTTCTCTGTCTTATAACATATTCAGGAAGTACCTTAACTCTTCAGATCCTGGTCTCAGAAACTTTCTGCCTCTTCTCCCAACACTTTAAATCACAGGTTAAGCACCCACAGACTGCTGCAAATTCATGAGTTGACATTGCAATCAGCTAATATATAAAGGCTACCACCAAAGGGCAATAAGGTTCACTTCTGAAATTGAGTGATCACATGATCACAGACCTCATTTTAAACCCCACTTGAGCCTTTATTTCACCTTAGGCAACCAGTAAAACTCAAAAGTCAGCATGGGGAATCTAAATATTTTCATTAAAGAATGTCAACAACCTTGCTTAACAGCCATATAGTGTTACAAATATTTGTGTGCATTTGTGCATCCTTCCAAACAGACCATGGATCATTCAGTAGCTGCTGGAGGCTAAGTATAATTAGTGAGATGTAAAAATGCAGTATTTGCAAAAAGAATTTTAAAAAAACTGCAGATACTGTTTCTAGGGAGTTTGTATGAGTTTGCATGGTGATGGGAAGCTATAAGAAACAGTGAAGGCTGCATAGGAGCTTGCATTCTAGGTATAAAGAATTCTCTAGACTGAGAATACATATAGAATTATCTTTCTTGTGTGTATGTGTAGAGATAACTATTAATGTGTGTGAAAATAGAGACATTTTTTTACATTTTTTTTCATGAAGCTGGTGTGAACTAGGTCTATAAATAGATCCTAAATTAGGTAAGCCCTTGGCTTTGCACAATAGAACAGAATTCCTACAAGCTACTGTAGCGATGAGCTCAGATTGATCAGAGTATTGTCCCAGATTCTTCCATGATTCTTTGAGAATAAAAATCTTCTTGGTTTGTTTTCTCATGGCTTCAGTTTCTGATGATAACACATCTCTCCATTTTCACCCATATCTCCAAAGGCAATTTCAACATGTCTGTAAGACCAAACAATGTCAGCTAACATCTGTTCCTGTATGAACTCATAAATACAGGAATAATCAATAACCAGCTACACAAAGTCACTCACAGCATTCAGACCTCTAATGGGAGAGCTTGCAAAGATCAAGTCTTTTTATGCTCCAAACAACTAGGATTATACTGTGTTACCAAGAATGCTGAGTAGGCAGTTCCAATGTTGTTGTAAGAGGGCCTCATTGATCTGTCTTTGTCAAGTCGTTATTTGTGCTTGGTGGTTAAAAAATTAGTAGACACCTCTCGGTAGTTTTCCTTGAAAATACTAATCAAATTGAAGCTGTTCCCTGCAGAAATACTTTCCAGCCCTTCTGTGATTAGGGAATATGGCTTAACTGCATAATAGGGATTAAGCTTTTAAAATTATTACATGCAGATAACGTAATGTTAGACATTATAACAGTATTGAAGACAGGTTTTTTGGTTTAGGGTTGTTTTTTCTTCAAGTAGCAGAAAGATTGGAACAATGCTTGTTTTACCATAGGACAACAGAATGTTGTAGGCCAGTTAAGTGAAATTTACCATAGGCAACGTAAATGGAAAGCTGTTAAGGGATTCATCTAATAAGAATTAAAGATGAAGAATGTAACTAATGACAACTGAAGTTATTTTTTTGACAGAGAAACAATTCTCTAAAGAGACAGGAAATCAGGTTAGTAAAGGTAACTGCATAGACACAATAAACTTAAGAATTTAAATGTGATGAGATAATATCACAACTAAGAATTTTACACATTTAATGAAGAGCCGGATAAGTTACAGATCTTAGGAATTGTCAATAACAAACAATAATCAAAGAGAATGCTGCAAATGGACTTTCTTAAATACGAGAAGTCTATGCTAGAAAATGGTTTTGTCATAGTTCAGGAAAAAAAACTCAGACTAAATATAGTTTTAATTCTTCCTTAGAAAATACGCATTAGAAATTGCAGCACCTTAAGAGGATAAAATAACCTCTTCTGTCTCACAAAACTGTGGGTGCTAGGTAAGCTTAATTTGGTCCAAGCAAATTCAAAGAGAAAATAAGACACGCACAATCTTATGGGAGCAGATGATAAATCATTAGAGCAGCCAGTGAAGAGAAAGGCTAATTTTTCAACCAAAAATAACTTCTGCTTTATATGAATATACAAGTTACTGTACTCAGCACAGAAGTGTGTTAAATATTCATTATTTGTGATTTACAGAAAGCCAGTCTAATGGTTCCAATGGTTCTAATGGTCCTTTCGGCTTCACAATCTATAACTGTAGTCATCTATTTTCTTTCTTACAAAGGCAGCCTTTTCTTCTTTTTTTTTTTTTTTTTCAGATTGTTTAAATTATTATTTTATTTTACATCTTCTTTTCCTTAGACTGGAAGTTAAGATCTGGGAAGACTTCTTTTCAGTTAGCAGCAGAAACACTTCAGAAGTAGCCTTACAATATCTGAAGGGGGCCTGCAAGGATGCCATGGAGGGACTCTTCATCAGGAACTTAGAGATAGGGCAAGGAGTAATGGGTTCAAACTTAAACAGGAGATATTAAGAAGAAGTTCTTTATTGTGAGGGTGGTGAGACACTGGAACAGGTTGTCTAGAGAAGCAGTGAATGCCCCATCCCTGGCAGTGTTTAAGGCTAGGCTGGCTGAGGCGTTGAGCAACCTCGTCTAGCAGGAGGTGTCCCTGCCCATAGCAGAGGGTTTGGAACCAGATGATCTTAAGGTCCTTTCCAACCCAAACCCAGATTTCCAGGATTTTTTCTTCTTTTGCAAAATGAGGAGAAAGAGGACATCTCATTTGGAGACTCAAGGTCACACAGTGCAGAAAAAGAACAATACAATGGAATTTGTTTCATTCAGTGGCAAAAGGACCTTCATAATTGTCATTCATTTACTTACAAAAATGAAATATTGACCATGCTTTCTAACTTCAGTTCAACTTAATTGTTGATGGTACTTCATATAATTTGTGATTATCCCTCTGTTTTCAGAAAAATAAAAAAGTTGTGACAGCAAAAAGGAAAAAAAAAACCCAAACCCAAAAACCAAACCAAAAATCAAACCCAACACATTAATTGGAACAGCTGCTCCTTTAGTTCTAGAAAAAGAAAACATGAACAAAGCAACTACAAAGTGTATTTTACTTGCAAAGCCTCTGATCTGTTATGATCAGTTGTTGTGTATTCCGCTATTTTAATGAACACCTCATGTACCTCTGCTGCTCATAGAACTTGCAAGGAAGTGTCAAGAAAGTTGAGAAATGTGGAAAAATATATGCATGCATATCTGACTTTTCTTGTAAAGAGATCCATTGTGACAGATTGTGTCCATAATAATACTTACGTTAGTGTGGAGCAATCCAGGATCAAAGCCCCTGAAGAACTTTTGCATATAGCTATTGCAAAAACATTACGATCCTTTGTAAAAATATTTTCTCAAAGCTTGCCAAATAAAGCTACATGCACATATTAGAATTTCTTCCAGTATAATTTCACTTTCTTCAATATTTTCATTACCATTATTAATACATAAATAATGTAACAGTAGCAGAATTTATGTCCTTTAATAAGAGAAGTATTCATATGGACTTATTCAGTAATTAAGAAACATCTTGACATTAAAGTTGACAGCGATGATGTGAACAGCATACAGACAGGTCTGAAAAACATGTCATGAAGCAATATTAGCCTCAATCCAGCATCATGAAGCACACTAAACTCATTTAATGAACACAATAAAGATGGTGCTAGGGTCAACACTGGTTCTTCTGCAGCCCCCTGAAGCCTAAAGAAAAGCAGAAACCTAGCAGTTAGTTTAGACTTAGTGTAATTTTTGCTATAACCACTGGAATGGGAATCTCTTTTCTTTACTAAGTCACAGAAATAATTGTTCATTGACCTCAGCATTATTTATTTTACAAAAGACTGAAATACCAATAGCTTAATCTCATTTATCCATGGCTTTTGCATAGCTAAACAAGACATTTGAGTGAAAGTTTTTTTTATATTTTAAGAATTTCCATTTCCTTTGTTATAGTATGCATGCATTTCATTTACTATGAGTATTGAATTTTTTTTTTAAATATAAGTGCTAGTAGCATGAAATAAAAACCAGTCAGATTTGGGGCTGTTTGGAATGGAATTAACTTCTTTATGTGGTGTTTTCAGACCAGACTGAAACTGAAGGACTCCAGAGCATCATTTCTTCAGCTGGCTGGACACAGAAAGCTGAAAAAAAATATGTTTTTCCTTGAGGTACAACCCACTCAGGTCACTCTGAACCACAAATACTAAAAGTTTTGTTTTACAGTCACCTCCCCAAGAAGCATATTTTAACTGGCCTAGCACAAGTTAATCCTAAGTAAAGGACAACTTAGAAAACAGATATTTATCGGTTTCCATATTATAAGGTTGATCTGTGTTTTCCTCGTGCTTACACCTCTTACCCTGTTATTTCTCAGGTTTAGCTATTGAAAATATATGTGCCTAAGGAAGAAAATAAAAGATGTTAGCCTGAGCTGCAGTTTCCTACTGTTGAGTCAGGAGTCCTTAGGTTGCCTCTTTTATGCCCACACATCAGTTTTATTTTATGGGCTATCATCCATCAGAAAGAGACAGAGCACTCACAGAAATATCAAAGTAGACAAAGCAGAATACTATGTCCAGCAGCAAGCTGATCAGACCCCAGCATGCAGCTAAGATGAATACAATCTTTATAAATCAATTCTGTGAAAAGCCTTTCTTATCTGTCCTTTCTTAAACAGAAATCTGGCTGGTTTAGTGTCTGAAATATATTTTCTGTTCTTGGCAATATGTGATGGATTGCAATGTCCTTTTCTCCAGACATACACTGATGAACAGTGAATAATGTTCTTCCTTTAGAAAAGAGGTCTTCAAAAAAAAAACCCCTTGCTTTTACACTATCAGTATATCAGGTGCCATTGGAGCCTGAAACATCTGATAAATTAATTTCTAATTATTTTCTTCCAAGGACTCCTGCTACACATTCTATAAGGAGTACAACATTGTAATTGGTTGATCATATTGGAAATCTAGGACTGAAGTCCTCACTGTGACTGAAGTTTAGGAAAAATCAACAATAATATTTCAGAAGCTAACAAAAACTAAGACAATGTGAAAAGATGTTACTAAAATGAAATTTATCCTAGATATCTGCTAAAATGTAAATTAGTTTAGACTTTTTCAGGATCAACCTGTGAATTGGAACTGGGAAGTTGGAACTTAACAACTGCTTAGGAATGGTGAGAATTAAATTTTCATGTAGAACAACACAAAATTGGTCTAAAAGTGTGAGCTGAGAAATTCAGTGTATAATTATGTTTGCAACTCATGCACTTATCATAATAAACATAAAAAAAAGTTTTCCACCTCCATCATCATCAATACTCCACCACTGTGCTCATCACACAGAGGTTTTGATGTATGCACTGTTTGCTCCAACCACTTATACAGGTAACAGACTACTGCTGTAACTTAAAACAGAGATTTCAAAGGTAAAACCTCCTTTTTAGTTTCTTTATTGCTTCACCTTTGGAACGTTTCTCTAATGCCCAGGGAAATCAGGAACTCCAGAAAGGAGCCTTTAACAGAAAAGTATCCCATGTTGACAAATAAGAAGGATGGAGAAAAATGTGTGCTTTGAAATCACATTTCTCAGTGGAGCTGGGAAGCTTGACCCAGAGAGGTGCCTCTATCTGTTTGGGACTCCCAGCCTACAGCTGTGTGCTAAAGCTGTAACCTTGAACCATTCTTTTGAAGAACAGAGCAAATCGGCTTTCTTTCATAATCCTAATAAAGGATGCTGCTGCCTTTCAACACTACAACCAAATGGATAGAGGAATTACCTGGAGAGGAAAAGATCTGTGTCAGTCAACCACAGGGAGGTTAAACCCGCAGCTCTGATCTGGTAGAGGAGTGCCCTAAACCTAAGTGAGTGCTCCTCTTAAAATTGTGCTATCTTGAAAAAAGGATAATTCGAAATTCACAGGAATGGAAAGGGGGAAAGCAAAAGAAACTGTGCTCTCTCTTCATCATGAAGGTTAGTGCATTCAGGATATTAAAATATATAGTAAAAAGGTCATCAAGCATATTCCTAAAAAAAAAAAACCCAAACCAACACAACTCTATGTTTCAAAAGTAGCAGTTTTATTTTTACAATGCTAAAAACTCCATGTGCCACTTTGGCCTTAAAACTATGCATTTTGGGGTGAAGGTGGGCTCTGTTACATTATAATTCAGAAAGGAAATAATATGATACAATTGCTGAGGTGATAGAATGAAAATGCAAAGAAACAGCCTGGGCAGCTATAGGTTTAGGTTCAGATTTTAAGTTTTCACTACTTCAGGGCAAGAATTGGTGTCAGCTGAACCTATTATTTATTTATCAGCTATCAGAAGAGATTAAATCAAGCATCTGGAGAAAGGAAGTTATAAATCTTACCAACTTGATTGACAGTCATTGCCTCTACATTGGTGGTTTTAGTAGGTTGCAAATTCTGTGCAATAGACAAACCATGCAAAATCCACTGTTCTTTGGTTTACATCAGTAAGCAGCTGAGCAATCAGTGTGTTTTCTTGCTACAAGCAGGTGTGATTCAATAGCAGGAAGGAAATTTAAAGTGAAAACATGGTGGGGTGGGGAAAAGACATCTGCTACTTCTGAAATTTAAAACTTACCAGTGTTTTATTTTTGGCAGATATCTTTGGAGCCAGGCAAGCTGGCTTGTGGTAAAAGACTATGAACTTGACTGGGTTTTTGTTGTATTTTATAGAAGAGGCAAAATCCTAGTCCTGCCTCTACTGATGTTCTACTTGTTTGGGGCAGAATGTGGAAGACTCAATCAAAAAAGCAGAGAAGTGATAAATATCTTCAATTATTATTGAGATCTAATTGCTGGGAAAAAAGAAATATGCAGCTCAGGGAACCTTCATTAGTTTTGAAGGGTTGCATAGTGTGGGCTTCAGAACAGTAATCCTCCATGTCTCATGTATTATATATTAGTTGCATGTGTTTTCCTCACATTAAAAACGTAATCCTAAAGGTGTTATTTTTCAATCTAGACTGTCACCAGCCCAAGAGGTGAGCTCCTCCAGAGGCAGGAGACTTTCTTCTGTAAATATGTAGCACCACCCCCTGTTCCTATGGGAGGATGAGAAGGTTTATTAACAAAATTCATCTCAGGATTTTGAAAGAGTAACGATTCAGTGTCCAGTGCTTCACTTGGTTAGAACAGTTACAGTCTCCTTTTTAACTGAAATGTTGGCTCTGCTTTTCCCCACTGATCAGTATTGTTTTGGTGCAAATGAATCAACGTGGTAAGATGCAATAAACACATAGGAAAGTATAATGTAGGTTTATGTCTAGATCCAATAGGTTATTATTTGGGTCTATTTTTATTTTTATTGGGTGCATGACTTTGTCAGGCAAGGATACTCCTCATCATTGCTGTTATTTAATTTAGCCTCAGGCATTTTGTGTGGATGAAAAATGTTCATTTACAAATGGATTTCAGAGGACTCATGGGATTTGCATATAAAAAAGGAAAACCTTTTTTTCCCTGGCTAACAAGCATGACTAGACATTTTGGAATGAGATTAATTAACATGTGTCCCTGAATTACCTGGTAATACTTAGCAGAAAAAAAATCTGATCTATTTTTTAAACTGTGAAAATCAAAACTTCATAAAAATGACACCTCCCTCCCTAGCCAAATCCTACATTTTAAAAACTACTCCTTTATGCTTAATACTGGTACTTCATCAAATTAAATTATTATTAAGACATAATTTTGCTACCATTTAAAAAAAAACTTGTTTTAAATACTTATTTCTGATACCAGTAGAAATAGAGTACATATTGAAATTAAGAGACAGAAATCACTTAAAAATGTATTCATAAGATTCAGTCATGTAGTAATGATGGTATTCTCCCACTAAACTACTGTATTAACTCCAAGCATGTATGTATTTTTCTTTAGTGTTATGCAGAATGGAAAATATACATACCCTTTCAGCACTGCAAAACAAAGGCAGAAAACAGTATGAGAATGTTACTTTCTGTATCTTAATGCAAACCCTTTTCTTTTTTTAAGGAAATAATTCTATTTCGATAGTTTTTTGAACAGGTCAGTTTTAAGAAGGATATTTTTGAAAGATAAGTAATGATTAATTAGTAAAGAATATCTAACTTAGTCCTTTGCTAATATTATCTTCGTAGCTTTTTATGGTTGCATTTCTTCATCCATCCATGTTGTAGACGCATCATTAGTTTCTTGTAACCCATATTTAACATCTCTAGGAAATCTAGACTTTACACCATATTGTAAAATTTATGCTGAATGGTGCTCTGACCCCCACCTGCATACCCACCTTTTTAGGTTTTGGTACCAGAAGGGACCAAACATTTAAACATTAAACATTAAATCAAAATCAGAGTTTAAAACATTTAAAAATGTTCTTTAAATTTGGATCAATAACTTTATAGAAAAAAAAATTGCTCTTCCATTTCAGTTAACTTCCAATACAAGAAGTGTTTCTGAGAATTTTTCTCAAATAATCTGTGACAGCTGTAGCAGGAAGACTCACAGCTATCATCTCTATTGTAGGAACAATAGAAACACATTTCTATCCTCTCACTTTTGTTCTATTGTTCTTCTGCCAGATAGAGCTATTTAATCTATTTTACATGCAGCTGACTGTTCAACAGAAAAAAGAGAGGGGAAAAAAGGAAAAAAGCTTGGGTAACTTAAGTTTCTTAGAGACACAGAAAAAGACTGTGAAATACAATTACAGTTGTAGTCCAACAGTAGTCCAATGATTGTGGCTCTCGTTCAGAACATATGTGAGGCAAAATCAAATCTCTCAGAAACTTCAAAAGAACAAGGGGAAAGGTCAGATATTTAATAAGTGAGATAACTGGAAACAGTACAGGTAGAGAGAGATACTAGGGGAACTATTAAATACTAAAGCGATGCAGTCATGAAATGCGCTAATATGATTCTACAGCATTTTAGAAAATACGTTCTGCTCTCAGATTTTCATTTTTTGAAACCAGGAAGCAAAAGTCTAAGGAGGGATGTAACTGTAAATACAACAGTATTATTATTACTGGGGAGGATAAGAAGTTATTAAACTTAAAAGGCAATACTGGCACAATTATGAAAGGTTATACATTTGAGCTGAATGTATCTAGTTTGAGAATTAGAACAGGTTTTCTAAATATCGGCACAGTGGAACAACTTTTTAGTGTAAGCACTGGAAACACAAGCCTCAGCTAGTTTTACAAGGAACTCTAAGAAACATTTTCCTGGGATTATACATTACAACTGCCTACCATGAAATAGGATTGGACTTGATGATTTAAGGGACACTCTTTGCATACTCGAGTCTTAATTCCAAGAGAAATAATGCAGATACTGGCTGCTGTCCTGGGCTTAATCCGTGACAACTTTTACCAGGTGAGAAGCCCAGAACATTAGATTGGCAAATTCTGTCTTCTATTTTGCTCCATTCTTTTCCAGGTAAGCTCTGGAAGATGGTAAAGCTATGCCTTCATTATTAATTTTTCAGATCAGTTCTTAAAATCAAGTCCTCTGAAATCCTATTATGCTTTCTGAGTGCTAGGATATTATTTCCAGTGCTTGTTCTGCCATGAGTCAGCAGTGTGCCCTTGTGGTGACAGAGGCTACCCACATATAGGGCTGCATTTACAAAAATGTCATCAGGTAACATTCAAGGAGCTGGAGCGGGGAACGCGTTGCAGCCTTCCACAAGCTGGTAGGAAATTGCAAAGAAGGCAGAGGCAGGCTTATCTCAGAGGTGCAGAGCAAAAGGGCAATTAGCAGGCAGAGATCACAAGCTGCACCAAAGACAATACAGCTGCAAGGGAAGAAAGGCTTTCACAGTGGTTTGATTAAGCACTGCAACAGGTTTCCCAGAAGCTTCTGGAATCTCCATCCTTTGAGATTTTCAAGACTAAGCTGAGCAAGGCCACAATCAACCTTGTCTAATTTTGGAATTATCTCTTCTTTAAGTAGGGGTTAGATTTTTCAGACTACATTTTTCTGATTCTCCCTGAGAGTTGTTCTCAAGTTCAACTGTTTTTACAAATACAGGTGTGCAGCAATTTTCAGGTGTCTAACTTAAAACATGAAAAGGTATTTCCAGACACTCATTTAAAATGACACCTCTGCAAAGTTTGCCTTCTACCCGTTGGGTCTACTAATTTTCTATCTGCTGAGTAAACATCTTTTTTCAGATAATTCAACCAAGAAGCATACATTAGAAGAAATTTTTGGCTGAATTTGCTAAGATTACACAAAATAAGCTCCTTGATGGTTTTAAAATTCGTTTATCTTCTTTGATGGTGTTCAGAGTGCTTTTAAAAGTTATAAGATTGCTCAATTTCCACATTACTAGTAGGATATAAGGCAGCTGACAAAATACTTTAAAAACTAATCTATTACAGATCTCCTTTTGTTAATTCATTTCAGTGCTATATATTCTGATAAAACCCCCAAGAATCCTAATTATTAACAAAAAAGGAACCTAGCTGGGTTATGAAGAAAGGTTATGTCACTAACAACTACTTTTTTAGGAGTAGCTTGCTAAAAATCTCCTGTAAAACTTAAGGAAAATCAGTGTTGTTCTTTTGCCTCCATTCCTCTTACATATTGGCAAGGCCATTTTTTGAAGTTACTCTTGCATCTCATAATGATACTTCTTAAAACGCATTGTTTTGGGTTTGGTTCAAGACTGCACAAAATGCTAGACAGAAATAATAAAGTATGAAAAGGAAGTGTCTCCAGATTCTCCAAAATGTTGACACTGTGTGTTATTACTGAGTACTATACTACTGAGTACTATAATATGCACTATAAATGTTATAATGGCTTATATTTTTTCTCTAGAAAAAAATCTACAGTCTATTAATGTCAATCACCCACTAGCTTTTGTGGAAGTCAAAATCAGATTTTTGACTGTGGTGAGGCCATATTCTAGTGATTTCACATTATTTCATTTGCATACCTTGACTATAAACAAACTAGTTGAAATTACCTTAAAATGGCTTAACGAGTGTTTTTCTCTTCCTAATCACTTCAGAGCACACCTAACACATGTTTTCTGATATTTAACTTACTAAACAAAATGTCCTGCTTCAAAGTAAAATCACTCTATTCACCATAAAAGCATGCGGTGCACTAGGTCCATGACCTTCTCAAACCTGGCTTCTTCTCAATTTCAACAAAGATAAGAGATGAAATATTTACTATGTAACCAGCATGTCTCCAAAGCTAGCAAAAATCCAAGAAACATATATGTACTTATCCCTTTTTCAGAAGGTAAAACAATTCACTCACCACATAAAGTGCACTTAATCAGCAGAAATCATTGCAAAGAAGTTTCCTTGCCACTTACTCAGGCTTAGAATCCATGGCATTTAGCCTGAAGTTGTCCGGTTTGACATTGTTCTTACTTTGTAACTATGAAATTTTGGATATGCTTAAAGAAATGTAATTAAGGAAGACATTACCAAATTATACTGAATGTTACTGAGGGTATCTCAATACAATTGAAGAAAATTGAAAGCACGTTTGATCTGCACTCTCTGAATGACAGGACTGGTAATGGAATCTAAAGGAGTAAATAGATTTAAAGTATTAGAAATGGGATGATATAATTTTCTGAACTCAGTAGCCTGGTTCTGCTTGCACTAACCAGGTGAATCTCTGCTGAGCCTTCATTCAGTTCACTTCAGAGTGTTCAGGATACAGATCTCAACTTGCTCTCTTACAACTGACTTAGATGTTTAAATGCAATTTAATACAAAAAGACATTTCAGACTGTTTGCAAAATGGCAAAAAATGAAGCACCTTACAATCATAATGACAGAGCAAATTTTGCTAAGTTAATTTGAAGCCAAATGATCTAAATATACACAAAACTGTGGTTTATGTTGTGTTTCAGTTTTGGTTTTCCAGGCTCAAAAAGAAATAAAAAAATAGTAGCATAGTGTTTGTATATTAACAGCTATAAAGTGCTTTGAGTAATGCCATAGAACCCACAGAATGAAAAAAAGAAAAAAAAAATAGGTTGTAAAAGACCTTTAAAATCATCCAACTATAAACGGAACACTGCCAAGTCCACCACTAAATCATGTTCCTAAGCACTCCATCTACACATCTTTTAAATACCTCCAGGGATGGTGACGCAACCACCTCCCTGGTAAGCCTGTTCCAGTGCCTGACAACCCTTTCAGGGAAGAAATGTTTCCTACTATCGAAGCTAAGCTAAACAGCCCCTGGTCATTTCCTCTAGTTCTAGCGCTTGTTACCTGGGAAAAGGAACTGACCCCCACCACACTGCAACCTCCTTTAGGCAGTTGTAGAGAGTGAGAAGGTCCCCCCTGAGCCTTCTCTTCTCCTGACTACCCTCTCCCAGGTCCCTCAGCTGTTTCCCATCACACTTGTGCTTCAGACTCTTCACCAGTTCCATTGCCCTTCTCTGGACCTGCTGCAGCACCTCAATGTCTCTCTTGCAGTGAGGGGCCCAGAACTGAACACAGGATGCAAGGTGCAGCCTCACCAGTGCTCAGTACAAGTGGATGATCACTGCCCTAGCCCTGCTGGCCACACTATTGCTGATACAGGCCAGGATGCTGTTGGCCTTCTTGGTTGCCTGGGCACCAGCTGGATCATGTTCAGCTCTGTCAATCAGCACCCCAGGTCCTTTCCCATGGGCAGCTTTCCAGCCACTCTGTTCCAGACCTGTAGAAATGTGGGAACTCAGGTACGAGACCTGGCACTTTGCCTTGTTGAGCCTCATATAAATGGCCTTGGCCCATTGATCCAGCTGTCCAGATCCCTCTGTAGAACTTTGCTACTTTCAAGCAGATCAACACTTCCGCCCAATTTGGTGTTGTCTGCAAACTTACTCAGGGTGCACTTGATCCCCTGGTCTAGATCATTGCTGAAGATGTTAAGCAGAACTGGCCCCAAACCTGAGCCTTAGCGAACACCACCTGTGATTGGCCGCCAAGTAGATTTAACTCCATTCACCAGATCAATTTGGGTTCAGTCACCCAGCTAAGTTTTTACCCAGTGAAAGGTGTGCTAGTCCAAGACAAGAGCAGCCAGTTTCCCCAGAAGACTGCTGTGGGAATAGTGCCAAGGGCTTCCTATAGAAGGAAATTAAGTTAGTCAAGCAAGACCTGCCTTTCATAAACCCGTGCTGACTGGGCCTCTTCACCTGGTTGGCCTGTAGATGCCACATGATGGCACTCAAATTGATCTGCTCCATGACCTCCTTTGGCACCAAGGTCAGGCTAACAGGTCTGTACTTCTGCAGATCCTCCTTCCTGTAGATGGGCATCACATTTTCTAACCTCCAGTCAACTGGGACCCCTCTGATTAGCCAGGACTGCTGATAAATGTTTTAAAGTGACTTCATAACCACTTCTGTCAGCTCGCTTAGTACCCTTGGATGGATCCTATCTGTGTGAGTCTAATAGCTCATTAGAACTGTGTGTCTCTAATAGCTTTTGGGCTTCATTCTGCTCCCTATCACTGACTTCGAGCCTGGGGGCTGGGCAACTGGAGAACAACTGGTAACTATAGTTATCCAACTACACAATTGCTTCCAGCTCCTCCTGCTTGTTGCCCATGTTGTGTGAATTGGTGTAGATACACTTCAGTTGGGCTACTGATTCTGACACCTTCTTGGGAAGAGGATGTTTAATTCCTATGTGCCTGTTCTCAGCTGTTTCCATAGTTTCTAATGCATAAACAACCCTTGCAACTTTGTTGTCATATGGACCTCTATCCGCTACTTCCACTTCAGCTTACCTTGAGCAATTAATCACAGAGGAAATACTATAACTGAACATCTATTATCAGGTAAATTAAGAAACAAACAAATAAACAAAAAACCACCTCACAACCCCAACAAACAATGACCAAAAAAAAATGACCAAAACCAAACCAAACCAAACAACCCAACCAAACCCAAGAAAATGGCATTGATAAAAAACTGCGCATGCTATTCCCTGAATATTCTTTGTAAAAAATATTCCACCAATTCAAGGAGGTTCCCAAGCATGTTAAACCACCTGCTGTCTGTATTGGACTGCTCTGATCATTTCCAAGTCAGTGTCTCTCTTTCTTCCCAATGCTTCATAAGCAAGGACTGTGCTCTGAGGAACATGAACTCTCAACCAGGCTTTTACCATGGAATTACAGAATCATAAAATCATAGAATAGTTAGGGTTGGAAAGGACCTTAAGATCAAGTTCCAATCCCCTGCAATGGGCAGGGACACCTCACACTAAACCATGTTACCCAAGGCTCTGTCTAACCTGGCCTTGAGCACCACCTGGGATGGAGCATTCACAACTTCCCTGGGCAGCCCATTCCAGTGCCTCACCACTCTCACAGTAAAGAACTTCTTCCTTATATCCAATCTAAACTTCCCCTGTTTAAGTTTTAACACATGATGTGGCTGTAAGACTTTTATTCTGATTTGGATTCCTAATAAGACTTTATATCTTGACAGCTCTTGTGGGGCATCCAGATTGTCCAGACCCTTCATCTGTGCATCGCGTTTATGTCCTCAACGTCAAGGAATTCCTGTCTCCTCCACAAAACAACATGTCAAATTTCTGATGCCGTCAGTTGCAAAGCACCCAATTTCTATTGCAGATATTCACCAATCTTTGCGTTGCAGACTTTTTTTCCAATATTAACTTTTCTGGCTTCAGTTCCTTAATTCCCAAATTAGGAAGCCTATTATTCCATATGGTAAATACGTTGACTAAAACAGCAGACCATTATTTTCCAAATCTGTCATGGTTTTTTTGTCACTCAGATAACAACAACTTAGTATTTTACAGCACTCAAGATTTATTTACTATGAAAATCAAATCTGCTAACACACATTCAAGTTTTAACTCAAGAATGAACCAAGAATGAACTTCTGCTTTGCAAAGATCATATCTGTGTCCCTGGTGGCCAATCACAATTTAGTATTCTTAGGAGGTACCCTAATTTTCCATTTGGCTACTAAAGAACAACTAGGTTAACCTGCTCAGATTTTGACAGCTCAGTAAGCAATGTCACATCAAATCATGTATTGATTCTTCTAGCCTATTTTTTAAGTCATTTTGCAGAATTGTTAAGGGCAAACAGAAAACACACCTAATAGGTCAAGCTAGAAATTTATTGCTTGTATAAATGAAATCTTAATAATATATTCAGCAAAATGTTGTTAGTGAACATCTATTTTTTATGGAAAAATAAATTAAAACAAGAAAAACACTGTTACAGAAAATAAATTTCAAAATAATACAATTGAAATTAATATACATAAAGCATATAACTACTTCCTGGAGCCTGTGCCTGCCAGTTCATGCCCTTCATTGCCTTTTAGCTTCCTAACGTTGATAGTATCCACCTGGTGGTGATGGAGGGTACAAACAGTCATCACCGCCCTGTGTTTGCCTGGGAGGTATGTGCTGTTGATGTTGATGGTCTCCTCTTCCTCAGTCTATGACCTACCTGAGGTAGTCAGGAAGTGTTAACTTCTCTTTGATGACATGTTATATATACATTCTATATAACATGATGACATGTTATATATACATGAATAGAATCATAGAATCATAGAATGGTTGTGGTTGGAAAGGATTTTAAGATCATTTAGTTTTAACCCTCCTGCCATGGGCAAGGACATCTCACATTAAACCATGTAGCCCAAGACCCTGTCCAGCCTGGCATTGAACACTGAAGGGGATGGAGCATTCACTTCTCTGGGAAACCTCTTCCTGTGCCTCACCATCTTCGCAGTCAAGAATTTCTTCCTTATATCTAACCTGAACTTCCTCTGTTTAAGTCTGAACCCATTACCTCTTGTCCTATCACTGTAGACACTGATGAAGAGTCCCTCTCTAGTATGCTTGTAGGCCCCCTTCAGATACTGGAAGGCTGCTATGAGATCACCATACAGCTTCTCTTCTTCAGGCTGAACAGCCCCAACTTTCTCAGCCTATCTTGATATGGGAGGTGCTCCAGTCCTCTGAACATCTTCATGGCTTCCTCTGAACTTGCTTCAACAGCTCCATGTCCTTCTTATGATAAGGACACCAGAACAGCACACAATACTCCAAGTGAAGTCTCTCAAGAGCAAAGTAAAGGGACAGGATCACCTCCTTCAACCTGCTGGTCACACTCCTTTTGATATGGTTGGCTTTCTTGGCTGTGAGCGCACACTGTCAGGCAGTGTTCAATCTCTTGTCGACCAACATCTCCCAGGTCCTTCTCTGCAATACAGAGTAGAATCCTTCTCCTCCTATAAAGTAGAATCACACCTTGCTTACATGACCAGAATAGGATGCCATTTGTAAAATACTTATTGAAAGAGGCCATGTAGGGTAAATCTGAAACAATATTTGATTATGAGTCCCAGCAGGTACAGTTACACAACCAACACTTGGCAATAGTTAGGTCCTTTAAGCCTGTTTGCACATGGACACTACGGAAAGTGGTATAGATTGTTTCAACATCACTAAGATTCTGTCTGGTCACTTCTTCACAATGAGAGGGGACTCAGACTGGTTCCACTTTATTCATTCCAGGAATAAACTAAAGTCACTTCATATGTGTAAAACAATGCTACACAGCCAACTTAACACTGCTTTATCCTTTTTTCCGTGCCTTTTGTAAATTGTAACTTGCTTTCTCACATATTTCAGTGTTGACAACCCGTAGGTTATTACTGCATTCCTGACTTCTGTTAAACTTGGAAATTGTTGAAAGGATAGCAACAAGCATTAAAGTGCAGTAAAAGTAGACAAGACATTTGAAACAGACCAGTGGCAAGATGGAGCTGAAATAGCCATAAGTGCTCAATTTGAAAAAGAAGCTGAGTTAAATACTACACTGCCATAAATAGCAGCTCTCAAACAGTCATTTATCTTGGCCAATTAAATGATTCATTAGGGACTAGAGAAGCACTGATAAATGAAATATCCATAGGGGAATACAGTAGAGACTTCATATGGTAAACTGTGTAAGTCAGCAGATTTGGACTTGCGTACTTACCTTTTCTGTTATACTTCTGCCAGAAACACTTCAGACTCCAGTGCTGCACAATAATGGGACTTCAACCATATTTGTGCAGATGATTATGCTAAAAAGTCAAGAAAGACATTTTAAAGCACATGAGATCTGATTTAAATCAGAAGCTTTCCATGAGGCTATGTCAGCAATTAGTTATTTCTACACCCATGGCTTGCTTTTACCATTAATAATGAAAAGGCACAGGTTATGAACACTTTACACAAGCAGCAGAAAAATTATTTGATGTAATGCCTTCTGCAGTCCACATGGGATTGTGCTACTGCTTGTGGGCATGCAGTGCTTTCCTCCACTGAAAATTAAACACCAAAAGGCTATTTAAGAGATAGGATTCATGTTGACTAATATGAGAGAACTCAGGAGACCAGGCTTGAGTCACTGGCGTTTGGGCAAAATGTTAGTATTAGCAGTCTGAAACCTTCTGTGAACAGCTTTTCTTCTTCTCTGGGGAGCTTAATAAGAGCAGCTTCCCTCCTTTACTGCCAAAGGATAGGCAGGGTGAAATCCCACAGAACTGTACAAAATATTTAGGGTCTCTATACTCTTCATTGCTTTTCCGCAGTTTCTCTCCTTTCCCTTTACATACGGAATCTTAATTTACGGAGAAATTAAGTTTTCCATAACCTTTCTACACCATTGTAGAGCTTTGTAGAGTAGCAAGAATACTTTTTCAGGTAGTTCTTTATCTTGGTTACATATCATCCTATAGTGCAGGAGTCCAGTATCTCCAGACCAGAGAAGTTCTTATTCTAGCAGGCTGAGGTTATAAACAATATGGTAACAGCAGATGTAAAATACCTTACATTAGTCTAAGAAAGTAATATTAGCCAGATTAAATAAGCATAAACAAATCTGCCTGTGTAAAGTCTTATAAGAGCATGATACCATGAAATATCAGCAAGGACTGCACACATGGTCAGTTGTCATCATGCAAGCCTGAGCCAAAGTTTATCATTTTCCTCCTGCTGGCCATACGAAAATGTGTTCTGAAGGAGAAAAAAGTTGGAAACAGCTGCCTCTGTGTGCAGACCACAGGTAGCTTGTTAAGAATACCACAATACATGACCATGCTTGCACATCGTCTAGGAAATGCTCAGGAACAACCAACAAAATCTATGTCTTTTAACTACAGTTGAAAAATACCAACATAGTATTTCTTCTAAAGTAATAACTTAAGAAAAAAAAACCTGTTATTTTTGCCTAGGAATCATTAATGTAGCAGAAGTGAGCCTAAACTGGAGAGAGGGAGAGGACAGAAAAAGCAGAATTACTTTTTCAGGAACATTGGTATTTAAAGTGTAAAAGAAATACCTGGAAAGTGCTTGTGCGCAGAGTTCAAGAAGATAGAAAATTACTCTCTTGTATTATTAGGATTCTTTTCTAGTGATCATTCTAGTCACCTATTTCTATGAAGTTTATAAATACATTGAATATTTAGTCACAGATGCAAATTCTCCACCTACTATATAGCACCTTTCTATAGGATAACTTTGCACTGTGCAAGCTGTACTACATCATTGAACATGCTAAGACGCATGTACTCTTGTTGTCAGTGGGTATTTGTTAGGAAAACGGACTCATCTCCTCACTGGGGTCTTACCAGGTACACGATTTTATTCAGAGTAAAGAAACTTTCAGATGGTGTTGCAGATAACCTCTGCCCCATCCTCTAATGTGTCACGTGATTCGGCGAAAACTCTAGGATCAAACTCACCGACAAAGTTTCAAGTTGACAAGCAGCTATTCTTCATTGAGGCGCCGGGAGACACGGGAGATAGCCCTTCCTAACGTGTGTCCCCGTATTGCTGCACAGGCCACCCTTATATCGTCAGTGAGCATACATGAATTACATTGTTTTCCAGAAAGTTTACAAAAATGTGATGGTGGTCTTTGAGAATCGTTTACTTCTTCCAACAGTCTTCATAACTTCTTGCAGTCTTTGAAGCACCGGCTTAATTACATAGCAATCATCCTGTCCTTCCACTTATCAGCTAGTTTAACTGCTCCCATCCTGAACATCTTCTAGTCCGGGATACTCCCCAGTAGATGTTTACACCAGCTTAATGGGTTCATTAACACCACAGACATAGCAATCATCCTGTCCCTCTATCCATCAGCCAGCTTAACTGCGCTCATCCTGGACACCTGCTAGTCCCAGATACTCCCCATCTCCAGGTCCTGTTTTTCTGTTTTATTTTTCTTACACTTTTTGTACTAAGGTTCTAAGGACCTGAAACTATGTCAACTACCTACAAGCACAGCCGTTACAAAGCCATCAAACTTAATGTTACTTGATTACATTTTGTGCTTTTATGCCTCCTTGTCTCAAATGTTGTAAAAACTTCTTGCAGAAGTTGGAAGCAGAAATACAATCTTCTTTGGAGATCAAAAAGGGCCCTGTAATAAAAAGGGATCTGAAAGTCCAGGGACAGAGACTTCAGACAGCAGACTGTAGGATGAGGAAGCCCAACTAAACCTGCCTCACCCCGGCTGAATGGCAGATTATTTTATTCATATCTGCCATTTCCCTGCCCCTGAGCTGTGGTTTCAGGTAGTCAAATCATAGGAACACAGAGAAGGGGAAGGCAGAGAGATAGCAGATGTGTCACAGGAAAGGGTGAAGAGAGGCCTTTGGGGAAGGTAACGTACGCAGAGGAGTAGCCAGTTCTAGGTATGTTCATCCCTATTTTCTATTTTCCAGAATTTAAAAGAAAAGTAGAATTTTCAAAGTTCTGGTTTTAATATTCAAATGCACCTTCAGTGTATATATTCTGTCTCAAGCATATATACTGGCACGTGCTGCCCTTTCCAAACATGCCTTTTCCTTGTGTTCTTAGATGTTGCAAACAGTTATACCCAGATTTTTACAACACACCTAAGCAGCAAATATGTTGCTTTGAGGTGCAGCTGCTATATTTCTCCTTAGTGACTGAGAGCTTTCATGTACAAACTTAAATCTGATTTAAAAGAGATGGCTAGACTGTAAGAAACACGAAGCACAACAAACATCATCTGAAAAATACAAAACCATGAAGACAGCTCCCTCAGCTTAGTTCTGGATAAAAAATATATGTATATAAAAAGATCTTCAGATCTTCCTCATCTAGACAAAAAGTCTCATCAGTGATCCTCTTGGACAGGTAACGCAAGTTCAGGATGTACCAAGCCCACTCAAAGCTACCTTCTCTTTCTGCTGTATTCTCTATCATTTCTGTTTCTGATCAGGCACCTTTAGGCTCTGCTTTGAAATTTTTTATATTTTTTTTTCTCACTATGTGCACAAAGAGCCTGGAGAGCAGAAGCGTCTGTGAGAGATAAAACACTGTAGTGGGAAGGTGCTTTAAGGATGCTTAATCTGCCTCTTTCAAAAAATAAATATTCCACAAAACCACAGAATTTCACATGTAAGTTGGCTGAAACAATTTCCATTTTTTCCAGGAGAGTTTTAAAACTCTTTTGGTTTTACCTCTGAAACATAAACTATTAGAGCAGCATGTTGGTCTGTTATATAACGAATCCACAGAATATTAAAAAAGAAGTTACATAAAATCTATATTAAAATTATTAAAATTTAAAATATTGATAAATGATGACAGTTGTGATTGCATAAAGAGAGTATTTAAGATAGCTAAAATACTTCCAATTAAATTTTCAGAAACATTCAACGGAGAGACATATTTCTTCTCAGTCATTAGGAAAAGAATGAGGGGATTAAGAGCCTTTATTTAGCAGTCTTTTCAAATTCCTTACACATGCAATTGAGGCAAAAGGTATCACCTGCCAATATGCAATCAAAGAACCATTTCTATTAAGCAAACTGCATTTTTAACAAAAATCAGGGAAAGGAAAATTATCTGTTCAATTTTAGTTCACATGGAGCTAAAATTCACTGTGCATCACTGTCATTAACATTAAACATTCAATTTCCTTCTAATATGTGTATTTTTAAGATATTGATCTGCATGGGTTTCATATACAATTTACACTTTCAAAACCAAAGCTATTTTATTATTGCAATCACATTAAATATAAGTGGTCTAAAGAAAAAGGTTTAAGTGAGATGAAATTGAAACAAATGAAAATGCGAAGTGAAATGAAAAAGCTCCTTGAATATATTCATTAAGTGGAGTCTGCAAGTACCATCACTATGGAATCTATTAAAAAATCAGTGACAATTGAATAGACAGGGAGTTGGATATTCATCTCTTGAGTCAAATAAATCCAAGGGCAAATTAACATCTCCTTCGGGAGCAGCTGGGCCCTTTTTAAACATGACTGATCAGTAAGTGACAGAGTCTTTCAAAAACTCTGACCGGAAAGGATTTTGTGATGAGGTACTTAAACTAGAAGTACACAGATTCCACCCCAGCAAATTCAAACCACTCAGCAAGCTTTTCAGATGAGTTTACTCTGCAGACTTACAGAAGTGGCTGGAAACATTCAGGACTACACTAGCTAAGAATTGGTATCTTACATTTATGGAACAATTCTAACAGGTTTACATTCATATCTGCTTCCTGTTTAAAGAGTATGGATGGAGAAAGAAGTCAATAATAAACAACCCAACAGAATAATCCTACTGTTGAGGGAATCACAGCATCATAGAATAGTTTGGGTTGGAAAGGACTTTCAAAGGTCAGTTAGTCCAACGCCCCAGAGTGACATGCTTCCTTGAATGGCAATTGGGTATACCTGTTGGCAAGATGATCAGCAGTACATTAGCACCTTTAATATAATAGGACTCACGCATGCAAGTTAAATTCTCTTAGGATTTTATGTCGCTTAACAGGAAAGTTGAACTGATCAAGCATTTAAACCTTATTTTTGGATCTGCCTCATTACACCACCTGGGATGGGAGTGCGCTGATGTGCTCTGATCTGCATTGACCCCCCATCAGTTACTGTCTCTGCTGCTCCGATTGAGCTCTGGCCTGACACAGAGGTGCTGACGCTTGTAAGCAGCTCTGCACAGGGACCGGGATCATCACGGTCGTGCCTGCTTCTGGCAGCAAATTGAATTAACTTTGCATATCGAAAACACTCACATGCACCCTGATCTTACTGATCTGTACATTGCATAGTTTCTACATTTCAGGGGGAGGGGAGAGGTCTCTTTATTTCTCACAAGATTTGTTACCAAAAACTATGCAGTTTTCACAGCCAGGGTAGAGATCTTCCATGAACCCAACACTGGGGTTACAGGGCATTGCAAAGATGTGCCAATAACATTCACACAAGTGGGAAATGGATTAAAGAAAACCATAATTATGATCCATCACTCTGGTGATGTATTATTTATGAACAATATCTAGGTTACAAACTGACCCAGTAAGTACTCTCCAGGAATTTGTCTTAAAGTAGAATCCCACAGAGCTCATTCACAAAGTGATACTGTGATTTACACCTCATGGAGAAATACAGCAGGAAATTAAGGAATAAAGTTTAACAAAGGCTTTTAGTCTGTCATTCACTTATGTTAAAGGAAAAATACAAATGTTACAAAACTTTGCAAATATACTGGCATGCTCTTGTGTCTTGCCTAGTTTCATCCTGCCATATAGTGGGACGCTTTCTGGCATTTCAGTCTAGGTGGAGTCTTACAAACACTTTTCTTTCCAACCTCTCTGTGTGGTCCTTATGAAATAACAACATCCTTTCAAATGGCTGTTCAGACAAAATCTCTTTCTTATCTTTCCTAGGCTATTGTATGGAGATACTGATGCTTTGTAGGGACTTTTAAGAATTTGAGGGTCAATCAGAGTCAATGTTCCTGCTTTTATCTTGAAAAGGATTTAAAGATCAAGGTTCAATAATCACAGAGAAGTAGCCTTGAGAGTCACAAGAATAGCAGTATCAGAATCAATACTTCATTTCTGACAGAAAACTGGTGGGTTTTTTATGGAAATTTCCAAACTTGTCAAGATTGCTCCCTTCCTTGTTTCACAGCCTCTTACAGAAATACAGTAAGTACTTTCCTCCCCTGATCTTGATGTCCTTACTCTTAGCAATCCTAACCAAGTCAGCCTTTGCTCATAGCTCGTCCTTTCCAGAATGCCTGTTTTTCTCAGCCCCCTCCCCGGGGCAGATCTTAATGGAAGCCACAAGACAGGATGCGGCATGTCCTGAGCCACCAATCCCTCTCTGCAGAACTGTATAGTATTTCCCATATATCTTGGACATATATTTTAAAGTTGCATGAATCCTCCTCTGGGATGCTGATCTCTCTCCAGTGGTCTGTACACGGTTACAGTTAGGTGAAACACACTTCTTTTGCTCTTAACTACTTGACAGAGCTCTTCTCTTGTTATTTGCGCATGAAAATATTAAATTTATGACTGAAATTCTATTAATGCATAAATTCTTTTGTTTTTTACTTTAAAACAGAATACAAAAACCTGCAAAGATTTTCATGGACATTATTATCATTATTATTATTATAATTACTACTATTAATTTTATTTGTTGTTGCTGCTGTTGTTGTTTTGTTGTTATTATTTTTTGCTTCCTTCTTTTTCTTTCTTCCTTTTTTCCCTTATGAGAGGAATCCTCCTAAATCCCTATGAATCTCTATAATTTTCATTTTTGCATTGCTACTTTTCAAGCTGTTCAAAAATGTAAATGCTAGACAAGCTCATGTTTCACTAGTAACCAGTTTCTTTTGCTTTCAGCACAATCAGTTGCTTTTTGTGCTCTAGCCTGTCCCTTATCTTCCATACCAGTCTTGGTACTAATCCTTATCTTTTCACTTTTAAACAATGATTGTCACATCAAATGCTTTACTGAAATCCAGATAGATTACACCTACTTCATTTCCCTTGTCTAGCATGGCCTTATTTTATCAAAGTTATCAGATATGTTTACTGTTATCTTTATTTGATAAGTTCAGCATGATGTTCACAAACTGATCCAGATATGCCCTTTTCATACGCACTATCAATTTGCATTTCTTCTGCAACTGGATCCCATCAGTATAAGATCTCTTTACCCCTACAAAATCCACATGTTTTTAGAGTGATCCATTTCCATGAAATTTCTTTTAGGGAGACTGAATTCCAAGTTAATTATAATTTTATTCTTAGGTTCTTGTGATCCAAAACATTTTGAAGACCCATGTAAAGCCAAAGATAAGACTAATTCCAGAAACAAAAAATGTCAGTGGTGTATTCTCTGGGGTATATTCTCTGATTTAAATTGAACAATAATGGAATCACAGAATGGTTAGGGTTGTGAAGGACATTAAGTTCATCTAGTTCCAACCCCCCTGCCATGGACAGGAACACGTTCCACTAGACCATGTTGCTCAAGATCTTGTCCTACTTGGCCTTGAACACTGTCAGGGTTGGAGCTTCTCTGGGCAACCTGTTCCAGTGCCTCTCTATCTTCACAGTAAAGAATTTCTTCCTTATATCTAACCTAAATCCACCATTGTGAAGAGGTTCACAACTACACTTGTGATCATCACACCAGATTGATTTCATTCATTAACAGTTACTTTGGTAGAGGCATCTTTCAGCTAAATGGTCTTTCCCCCTCCATGCAATATTAGGTTTAATAGTTTCTGCAGGGAAAATTGATATGCAATTATTCTGTTGATGTCTTCTCTAGACAGCCCAGTCAATACCAGTAGCAAAAGAGAAATGCTCCAAGAAAAGGATAAACAAAATGTCACCTTTGGAGGGATATAGTATTTGTCATACCAAATCAATATATACATTCTCTACAGTAAATACAGGATCCCATTTTCATGTGACAGTTTTCCTTGTGCTTGGGAGTAGAAACAAAAATAAAAATAGTAAACCAGCTAATATACCTGACAGCTTAGGAAAAATCTTCCCTAATACTTACAGAGGGTATCGGGAAGTGCCCGTGAAATGTGCTTACATCAAGTTCAACGGAGCTGGTGCCTAAGTGCAGGCAGGATTAAGGTCACAGTAAATATAGCCATATATTTTCTCTGGGAATGAGCACATTCATACAGGAGAAGTTAAAATCAGCGAGATTCATGGCTCAGAGATGCAAGAAATGAATTAAAACCACTTTTCAAATTTTTATCAGTTCATATGCCGAAGATCAGACTTGGCCATTGTCCCACAAGTTTCCACTGTGAAAGATTATGAAGATTTGAAAAATGTAGCTTCATTGAACTCTCCATCCTCTTTAGCTCTCCTTTTTCCATTTTCTTTCTCTTTATGGTTTTCTTCTCTCTAATGTCACACCTGCTTCAATAATCATCTGTCAGAGTGGTCCATTTGGATCTGGATGGCGCCTTTCCTTTTCTTTTTCCATTACCAGTTTGGGAAAGCAGCTTGGAACTTAAAACAGAGATGAGAAAGTAAAGTATTTAAGGAAAAAATTATGACCTGTCATGCAGTTTTCATGTATATTATGACATTAAAGCAACCATTGTGATTATAATTGAAATTATTCTATTAAGGTATTAAATTTTTCCTTTTAATTTTTAACTGTCTAAAAAAGATGTCTTTTTTTCTCTTATCTGAGTGAAGAGGGTATTACCAGAAAGTCACAAGTGACTTGTTAAAATTCACACAGGAAGCATGAAAAGTAGATGAGGATGATCACAATCCTCTGCCCCCCATGTCTTCAGTTACACCTAAATCCGTTAGTGTTACGACTGTATCAGAAGCTGTGACTGTGTGTGCTTTTTGGAAGGGCAGAATTTGTTCCATCATGTTGTCTAGGGAAAAGCATGAAACCCTGCAATGTGCTTTAATTTATTCTCCTGTGTGCAAAGTCATTGTGTATGCAGAAACAGACACTGTGGTGATTAGATTTAATAGGATTAGGACTCCTGGATGCCTTGCTTGTTCAGTCATTGTTCAAATGCTTACAGAAGGAGCATTTTAATTTCACTTCACTGTAAAACTCAAACTCTTCAGCTCATTTATAATTTAATTCATTGCATGTTATTTATTTTCTCTTGTAATAATTACACCTCTACTTCACCTTCCTAACACAGGATCTCTCTTATACACAGAGTATTCTCTGTAACAGGCTTGGCGCTTTTTGGGGGTTGCTCTTTTTCTCTTTAGTGCTCCTCATTAGGAGTTCCTTGTAACAGAAATATATCTGTGTATACAAGTAGTTGCTTTTCTTAACCCATTCCTTGCAGTCCAAAATTCAACCTCCCTTTTTGTTCAAGCATGATTTCCCCAGAGAGAAAAAGCAGACTAACAAGAAAATCTGTCAGATAAAGACCCATCCTCCCCTAGTTATATCTGTTGCTCAGGTTTTGGCCAGAAAACCATTCTTACTTCCATTCTGTACAAAAGGTGATGACTTCAGTATTACAATGACTGGATCATTTGTTAGTAGCATGAGTAGGCACATATTTCTGGAAAACGCTGCCAGTCTGTTGCAATCTGTAAATTTCTGTTGTGTGAACTGGGATTGGGCAAAAGTATGTGGGAGTCATTCTAGCTGGTGGTAGTGTTACTGGTATTGCTCACGAAGATGCTGCATTTCTTGCTGCTGTTCTATCCTACTTTTAATGGGAAATGTGGGATCTGTTGCTAGTCTATGCTCATCTTCTGTAACACACAGCATAGATAAATATATTTCAATATCTTGAGTGCTTTCTTTCCCCTAATAATTGTCCACATAGCTCTTACATATGTATTTTATAAGCAAAGCAAGACATAAGCTAGTTCATCCATTCTAAAACAAATATGACATTATCCAGAATCCAGCCCCTCCAGAATGTGTTGTGAGAAAAATCTAAATTAAGTCACATACAGATGACAATCAATTTTTTTTAAATCTACCCTATATATGGGCTTGAGAGTTAAATAACATATGATCTGGAGTAAATTAATATAGGCAAAGTGGTCTTTTCTTCTTGAATATGACTTATGAAATAAAAAATGTAATGAAAAAAACCAAAAAAGTTGTGTTCTTCTGCACCTTCTCAATGCTAAAGAAATGGCTAAAAAGTTTAATTTAGTAGCATGGTCTTTTGGGTTGTGTGCAGCTTCGGTGTATCACTCAGACCTCTAAATATGAAAACTTGTATTTTAGAAAAAATAAAAGCCATTATTTTCTCCCCTGAAGGTCAAGGCAGAAATTAACACTGAGGGATCACACTTGTCACTGCAGCTTCATCTTATCCAATATTAAAGATAAGTAGATAATGATAGGTAAGAGGTAAGATGAGAAACAACATGAGCTGGCAGTGTGAGCTCGCAGCCCAGAAAGCCAGCCGTACCCTGGGCTGCATCAAAAGGGGCGTGACCAGCAGGTCGAAGGAGGTGATCCTGCCCCTCTACTCTGCTTTCCTGGGACCTCACTTGGAGTATTGTGGACAGTTCTGGTGTGCTCAGCAGAAAAAGGACATGAAAATGTTGGAACAAGTCCAGAGGAGGGCCATGAGGATGATCAGGGGACCGGAGCACCTCCCGTGTGAAGATAGGCTGAGAAAGTTGGTGCTGTTCAGCCTGGAGAAGAGAAGGCTGCATGGAGACCTCATAGCAGCCTTCCA
>WYDI02041257.1:0-145594 GCA_009867235.2 Psittacus erithacus
AAGACGAAAATGCATAGTAAAAGCACTGGAGTTTGTCTCTCATACACACGCACCAAACAAGATAGTGCTAGGAGCTAGTTCCTTCATATTGTGTTGACTGATCTAGTCTTTCAGGCACAAAAAGTAATGAAAGTCACATATGGCCCACTGGAACCGTCTGTATCTCTGGGAGGTGTTAACAGGAGTTATTATCTTCCTGCTCTTAGAGGAAATGACAGCCCTCATGCTTCCTCTGTTCGTGTTGCTCTACGCTTTTGGCTTTATTGCAGAAACTGCTTTAAGATTTTCTTCCAGAGAAATTCAGGTCACAGAGATGTTTCAACATGTGGAGCTCTGCCTTGGAGATGTTCATACTCTTCAAGGGGTCTTGGGAGTTTCTGCAGCACTTCCCCCAACAAGCCCCCTAATATATAAGGGACATTTGATGTTACAGAGTAGATACTCAAATTCTGCTGTGCTAAATTATTATTGTGGAGGCAGATAAGACAAATTAATACTCATTTGGTTTTATGTATTTTTGTATTTGCTTTCTTGCAGAGGCTTCAAGCCAGGTTAAAAGCATAATAAATGAAATAGCTTGGTGGTAAAAGTGTTGTGATAGGAATGGTATAGGTGATGACACAGAAAAGCTTCACCCAAACAATGACTCTTCAAGCCATTGATTATCTCTTCTTCCACAAAGGCAAACAGGGCTCATTATACTTGTGTGTGTGTTAGTTTTGAACTGAAAGATTAGTAATTTCCTTTGGGTATCCAGCTAATTTGCAGGGCAAGGGAAGTGCTATTAGACTTGCCAGCCAAGGAGCTGCTTTCCGGGCCATCCAGAAAGATTTTCACAATGGGAGTTCCTACAAAATTAACCAGGGTATTTCCTGAAGCTGTTGATAAATTAGCAATGTGTCCAGGATTGCTCTGATGCTGGCATTATGGAACTGGATCTGATTGTTGCCTTCCTATTTGTCTTATTTCCAGCAAAGGTAAACACAATTATGAGGAACAAGGGATTAACAGTTGGAAACCAAGTTTGTCTGTTTGAACTAAAATCCAACTGCAGTGCAAGCAGATGATCCTCACCCCTCCTCTGGAGGGACCAGGCTGCCAAGCTGTTTAGTTGTTTAGTCAGTCAGTTGTCACCAGAATTAGAGATGTACAGTGTTAACCTAGAGCAAGTCCCGTGTACATCTGTGGTGTTATGGAAAGACCTATCGTGTCTTCTATTGCATTGTGTGGGCCAGAAAGCACGTTTAGGTGAATCAGTACTGAAGATATAAAGAACTGTATGTCATCGTTGCTAAGAATCTTGTTGGAAAGAGAGATGCACATGTTGCAAGACAGTCTCTTCAGAGAGTTTGCAGTCTAGGCAATGAAACAAAAGGGCATTTGGAGGAAGGAAGCAGAATGAAAGAAATACTGTCTTCAACTTTCTAATGAGAAACTCCCATGCATGTGACTTTATATTTAAGTGTAGTAATTGTTAGCTTAGTAATTGCTAGTAATAGAATATTTTTAAATTACTGTGTTCTCTTACTCTAGTAATTAATGGAGAGAGGCATAAAAACAACTCTGGAGATGCTCTAGCCAGTATTGTATTGTCTCCACTGACAATACAAAAGCCGTCTTAGTCTCTCTGAGTTTCCCTAAGCATCTAAGCTTAGGCTTTGAGAAGTATCTCCAGAGAGTGAAAAATGGGTTAAATCTCAGTCTTGTGAATCCTGCTGCCTTTAACCTTGAGTGTGCCAGTTAGCTCAAGCCCCTAGTTGCTGGCCCAGCATTCCCATCACTTTTTGGTTAGGGAGTAAAAGAAAAAATCCTTCTGCTGGAAGGACAAGCAGTTATACTACTAACATTTGGCATATTCACACTTCCTTTTTCTTCTGTCTGCGTGGGGAGACCTATTTTGTGCCTTTATGAAACCTGGGTATCAGTAAGATAAAAAAAAATTAAGAAAAGCTGAACTGGAAACAAAATTAGTAGCATGGAGGAGTAAAAGAACTCCTTTTCCAAGCTGCCTTTTAAGTTAATAGCTGCCTGAGCATGGGACTGTAGAAAAGCCTGTCAGTTTCAATAAGGGAAACTGTTGAAATAAACATTATTCTCTTCCTGTGAATGTTGAAACAGAGAGAAGTAGAATGGAGTCAGTCCCAGAGCCACAAGTCTTTCCTGGCTGATGACAGGTTACATTTTTAAGGCCAGTTTTGTGTAGCACTCATGTCATTTTTCTTCCCAGCATTTGCACAGTAATGTCTGTAAGGAAGATGTTAAGGGGAAGAGTTAAAGTTTGCTGTCTTGTTCCATGCAAGGTCTCAGGGTGCTTAAGGTTTTTCTTCACTGCTATAATGAAAAAGAAATCTTTGCAGTTTTAAAATCTTAAATGTAATTTCTGTTTATTATCTGTAGGTTGTTATGCTTGAACATAAGAATTAGATGCTTTGGCTACTGCACTGCTGATGTTTAAAATCGTAAGCAGAGGAGGACAGTCTAAAGTGTTAGTAATGCATGAGAGCTCCTTGAAGTATACGTTGAGATTGTCAGGCTCACTATTGCCCCCTCCATGGACAGAGGCAAACCTATATATCATTATCATTACATAGAAAACCCCTTGTTTGTTGCCAACCAGTCCAATATTGTTTTATTTCTGTCTTTTGAAATCTCAGGTCTTGGCTCTGAAAACATACATCCACAGTCCCAGCATGTGAAGATGGTATTTGCTGTGATAGTATTTGAAGTAGCAAAATTTTTTCCTAGTAGCAATTTATGCTGCTGTCTGCTTGCCACTGTTGATACAACGATTGTATAGGAGCATTTTGAATTTAGGGCAAGATTTATTTTAGCCTTTGTATTAGTCATCCCCCCATGTATTCTCTTCATTTCAGTGACAGTTAATACACACATGCACACTTTGACACCATATTTAAAGGCATAGCTAGATTGCTGGAGGAAATTATTCATTCCAGGGAGTGTACTGTACAGAAACTTGCTGACCTGGCTGCCACTTTCACTTGAATTGCTTCTTTAAATGACTGTTATTTTGCTTAGGCAGTTGGAGGTGTCTAGAGCATCTTGGTCATAGCAACTGAACCCCGTGCTTTGCCTTGGAGCCCTGTCACTTGCAGGTGACACTGGTGTATCTACCCACCCCTGGGGTGGCTTTGAGGGGAGGCAGGAACATACGCCGTGGTCCAGCATGGCAGTCACCTCTAGACATGGAAAGCAGGACTCTAAAGCAACTCTGAAAGAGCTCTTGTGAACATCTTTCTAATGTCAGCATGATAAACTGAAGCTTTTTCAGTGAAGAGAAACTTAGCTGTCATTTAAGTTTTCATTGTTATACAGGAAGGGGTGCTTGGCCGTAAAATTACGGTCTTTCCTGAGTTTGGACCTTAAGATGAACCTGAAGTGGAAAAAAATCATGGCACTTTTGCTTTACAGGAGCCATCTGAATCACTATACAAAAGCTGTGCCTTGCTCAGAGTTCACTGCACTACAGTATTTCAAAATAATCCTTTCATGCATTGATGGATATTGTCTTGAGGATAAAGCAAAGCTGCTCAACATGGCAGAAACTTTTCTGTGACTTCTTAGTTTGGATTTTTAGGTGAAACCAGATTAGAACAAATTTTTTTATGTATTCTACTTATTTTGACCAACACGGGCTTATTTATGTTTTATGCACCATAGAAAAGGCTGTAGAAGGGGATGTGGTTGAGGCAGGTAGGACCCAGCTGAAGGAGCATCAAACACCAAGTGATCTTAGGGTTTTTTTATATAGAGACGCACCTTCAGATCTCATTTGTTGATTAAGCATTTCACAGTTCATCATAGGGAGAGGAAATGCACCAGTCAGCAACTCTCTCTTGGATTTCAGCTGTTAAGGGTTGATATATAAGGAGCACATGAATGTTCAGAGGTAAACTGGTTTCCATGTGAGGTGGTGTTCATTCATGGGTAGGCCTGAACCTTGTGCAGACTTCGCAGTTAAATCACACAAGTGGTCAGTCTTTCTTCTCACTGTGTACATGTGGCAGTGCCCTCTGTCTAGGAAAGTATAGCTGCTGTCTTGTAAGTCAGAAACTTGAAATCAGAATATCTTTACTTTTCTTCCTGATCTGGTAGGCAGCTCTAGTTCTTGAGGGAACTCCTGGGGATTGCTGCCAAGTATGTGCAAAGTGGCAGAGGGGCTGAGACCAGGCAAATGTTTCAGGATTAAGCTGATCAATCTTGGTTAGCAGGTTATTTAATTAAACATCAGGGTTAAGTGCATTAGAAAAAAACATCTACAGGCCTTGCAATCAGGTTAGCACAGATTCATGCGGAACATGCATCTGGTGTTCTTTTGGCTGGAGAAGCAGAAGCCAGAGCTACCGTGGGGTTCTCCTCGCTGCTGATTTCATGCTTTAGCAATTCCACTCTGCTGTTTAAATCTTACCTCTCCTCCTGGCCATGTAAGTTTACCTATTGGAACTGTAAAGTACTAGTTTTCCTTACCAGCATTGCTAATTTTGGTCAGAATCTTTCAAGGGTTGTGTAAAAGGGGTTAATTTCAAACATTCTTTTCTGTTGTCTCAGTGACTCTTAAATTTATTGCCAGAATCAACAAAACTGCTCAGATTCAAACATGTTTCATTATCTGTGAATATTAAACATTTTTGGCATATGGAGCAAGTACTCAGATAACATATTTACATAACTTATTTGTCTACTGTTGGAAGTCTGACCTTGTCTGGAATTTCTTGTCAGTACCTACCCTTTTTTCCTTGGTGTGACATGTTAGATTAACCATGCCTATCAATTCATGTCTATTCACCCACTAACGGGTGAATCAGTATCTTTGAATCAGGCCGCACATACACATTTTTTCCCCAATATTAGGATGAATGGGCTATGGTTAGCAACAAAGGCAAACAAAAGTGCATCTGTTATTTATTATCCAGTTTGCAAGCTTGAACCACTGATCAGGCATGAATACATAAATAAAACAGAAAAGAAAGGGGAAATATGTAAAAACTATCTGGCAGCAATCTCAAGAGGAGTACAACTGAAGTGTCCTTTGAAGCCAGCATGCCCCAGGGCTGAGAGAAAGGCATCCATTTCAGAGCTGAACAATGCTAACAATTTTGTGAAATGACTGACCTGTGTTCAGCCCTCGAGCGTGTTTCCTGCAGCTAAAATTGCTGTTCCAAACATCTTGTGTCTCATGACATCTTCCCTGAGCTTGCCCCCACACTTTTTCCATGATCAAGCACGCGTTTGGTTCCATCACAGGCACTCACAGCTGGATTTCGCCTTCACACTTCCTCTGTGTCATCTTAATTCTGCTGGCTCCCAAGCCTTCACTAATAACTGGTGATGATTTAGCTCAAGACAGGAATGAGGCTTACTGGAAGAGCCTGGAAACTTTAAGTTTTAATAGCACAATGAATTTTTTCGCATTAGTGGGGGTCTAGTATTGTCTCTAAGGAATGAGCTGGAGATGCATGTTTGCTTATCTGTTTATCTTGTAAAATGCCAATCATTAAATATGGAATTAGCTTTTGGCTTCGTATATACAGTAATGCAGCAGGGAGATTGTACTTAGTGCTTTGTTGGAAACAACAGCTAGTGTCCTCTTGTTTTTCAGTCTCGTTCTTCCAAGGCACCCCTATTACATGCAAATGTTTTACCTCATGCCACCTGCTAATTTCCACTTCCATGTGCTTGGTCCTCAGCTGACCTTCCCAGCCCCCTGTTGGAAACTGTGTTTCATTTCCCTCTCCCAGGTTAACACCTTGTGCTGCAAATAAGGCTCTGGAAAAACAAAGGTTCTCACCTTTGATGGATGTTAAATGGGTTGAGGGTTAAGTCCAGAAGGCACCACTGGCATTTGGTCCACTTGGGAAGTTTACATTGCAGGTAGTATGGCCTGAACCCTTAAAATGTTTGCTAACATTTCATAACAATTTCTTAAAAGCTGCAAAGTCTTGCTAGAAATTACCACCGTCTAAGACTAAGTGTAGGTGAGCAGAAAGGATGTTCCAAGTGCTCTGAAGGTGAGGACAGCTGATAGTAGAAAAGGCATGTGCTGAGGCAGCAGATGTATTAGTTCTCCTAGAAACTCCAAACCCCCTAAACCCATGGCTGGGTGGGATTAGAAGTGTTTCGACCGGAGCTCTGAGTTATCCTTTTATTCCCAGGGGAATGTGTGGCAATTGTCCCCCTTGCAGTGGTACCACCTTGTTCGAGTGCCAAGCCAAGCCCAAGGATTCTCATAAATCTCTACAGAGAGGATGTTTCCTGGGCACAGAATAAATCCAACATGCTATTCCCATACAGCCCTATTAAATATCCTGCGGGTTTTTTAGGATGTAATGTGTGTGGAGTGCACATGATAGGTTTTACATCCAACTGTTTCACTCTGAAATGTCCTACTGCCACTTTTTCTTGAGGGTGATATAATCTGATATGATTAAAAATCACTGCTACTTTATGGGTTTGCCCCTGCCCTGCAAGACATTTCAAATATTCAGAGTCCACTGAAGTCATCTGATGCGATTTCTTCCTTGTTGCAGATAGAGCATTTTTAAAGCATGAAGTAATACACATTCTTTCTCCAGTGGTTACATCTTGTCTCTGAGAAGCTTAGTGGTTTGTACTGACAACAAGAAGTTGGCAGAGTAACCCATTGTATAGGCTGTCCTATTTAATCATTTTCCCTCAAGCATGTTTATGAGCTATTTAAAGGGACAACAATTTCCATTAAATTAACAGAGCAAGATACTAACTTGTCTCTGAACATGTGGCCATTTATAGGTAGGCTAGGCAGCATAAGGGTTATTCTGCTTTTCTGCATGATAATAGATTAGTCATGCTATTCTACTTTGCAGAGTTATAGTGACCTTTAGAGGCCTGTTATGCAAGGCACTATTTACAATCTGTGCAGTACAAATACTTTGGCTTATATCTCTTTGTGTTTATGCATGTTACATGTATATGCACATGTGTTAAATACAATAGGAGAATTTTCATGGGTGAGTAGTGATTTTTCAGGCCCTTAGATTTGGGATGTCCAGCTAATGCTCTAAAAGATGGCGATTTTTAAATGTCACAGAGATTCATTCAGTCTCAGCATAATGTAAGCAGGAGCTTTGTGCTAAGGTTTTATTTAGCAGATTGATTTCCTAGGGGTGAATTTTTCATTGAAAACAGAATTTCATGGAAAGTTACCATCATTTTGTCTGACTGATTGACCGAACCTTCCCTTTACGCATGTAAAAATTGAGGAAAATGGTGTGAAATACAAGTATCTGACAGTCATCCTAACAAAATGAACAAGCAAACAAAGCCAGCTGTGGCCAGTCCTTTGTAAAGGCTGCGTTTCCTTCTACTTCAGCATGATCCAACCTTTTCAAAGTTTTTTGTTACTTTTTTCCTAGTTCTGTAAGCATGTGCTGATTGACCACAGATACATGGATGAATACGACCTAATTCGTGCCTGGTGGAATTCCCCAAATTCTGCAGGCCAAGTAGCAGTGTCTGCTGCCTTCTAGGAAGTGGCATCTGCTTTTGGCTGCTGAAACAGGCTCTAGGTGACCTGCTGGTCACCTAGAAGATAGAAGATGCTCAGTCCTCACGCATGTCCCTCCTAAGATGGGCCAAGACACTGAATTTAGGAGCCACCTTATAGAATCACAGAATAGTTTAGCAGGGAAGAGACCTTCAAAGGTCATCTAGTCCACCTCCCTGCAATGAGCAGGGACATCTTCATCTAGATCAGGATCCATGTAGGGTTGCTGCATAGTTGGCAGACAGGAAAGGGTATTTCTGAGTTCAGACTTAGTCCTATGAAGGTGCCTTTCTCTGTTTCCGCTAAAGTGTTAAAAAAAAGATGAGATATAGCCAAGCTTCAGTTTAAGAAAAGATAATAATTTAGAGAAGAAAGGACCAGATTTATGTCGCTTCATGCCAGATAATTCCTTTTAGTCTTGGGATATGCTTCTGCTTTGGTTTGTTCTTACACTGTACTTGTACAGGTTGTACAGCAGGACTATTTGGAGAACATGTGAAAAGCTGGGACACTGCAGAAACTCGTACTCTTCTTTCTGTATCGCTTGCATGAATCTTATGACATCTGTCCAAATGTTTGGTAATTCAAACTTTCAAGGAGACCAAGTATTGAATAGATCTGACTTGGCTGCTCTTGATTTAACATAAACCTTGTGGTTGATCTGGATCTAATTCCCAAGTGAAAGTTCAGTGAAAATCAATGTCAGTAGGCTTTGTGAGTCTCTTACCTAGAACAAATAACAAAAACTCATTTCAGGTCATCTGGGCAAATGGAGAACATCATTGTCTTAATTTTCAGTTGATCCCAAGGAGACTGTAAACTGTGGGTAGCTACCTGTGCCTGTATATGGACAGATTTTGTAAAGATAGATTATGAATACATACTTCAAAGAATAGTTTATGAAGAGCTTGTGGGCCAGTGAAGCAGAAAAGGTATATCCTATCAAGAGACATAGACTTCACTTGCCTGGAAAAAAGTATTTAAAATCTAGATGGACCTTTGTTTTTTGCTTCTTTTTTTGGCAATACTTTGGTTAACTGTGATATAAACTGTTTAAGGCAGAATCAGACTCAGAGCATGCAGTAATTTCATATCTATAACAACTTTGGTTCTCGCTCTTTCAAGGATTTATGATTTGAATAAGGTACAAGTCTTCATCCTTTCAGAGTAGAGGATGTGAGGAAGTCAACAGCTGGATATGTAGGACTATCGCTTGTTGGTTTGACAGAAAATCTCTCCCTCACTCTGACAGGTTTCAAGGATAGCAGCAGGACAAATTTGCTCATACTTCATTGACAGAGTTAATTTGTATTAAATTCCAATAGATATTCTTCAGTGAATATCCATAAGCTGCAAAAAGTGAGAAGAGATTTCTAGTGCAAGGTTATCTTGACTGAAAAACATTTTGCCAAAGTTTGGTATGTTTCACTTGTTTCAAGCATCTACTTTTCTGGACAAGTGAATAAGCTAATGGTACAAAAAGTTTATTTTTGTACTATTTATGCTGAAGGCAGAAGAACAGTTTTGGTGTCCAGGATTGTGCATTTACACAGAGATTTCATTTATCTCATTAGTTCTGATATAAGCTGTGAAACAGCCAAGTTGGCCAAAGCAACAAATAGTACAGTTACAAAAAAGGCAATGGAGTAACATTATTGACTTGAGATGCTATGCAGTGATTAATATGTTTTCCTGAGATTTTTCTCCTCTGTCGTTATTTTCACACTTGTAGAACACAGACATCTACATGTGAGCTAGATTTAGATACATTCATATCCTATCCAGTCAAGAGAGACAAGTGTTTCCAGAGCATGGTTTGTCTGTTTTACTTTAGATATTTTCTTTAGGATTACTTGACTCTCAGAGTGCTTATTTCTCTCTTTTGGACTGTTAATGGAAGTCCAGACATCCAGATCAGATGTGGTTTTTTTATTGGCAGGCTAATCCCATCTTCTTGTGTCATTGAGTTTAATTCAGAATAATAATTATGATCTATAATTGTGCTTGCAGGTTGGTCAGGACAAAGGAAGCTGTTCTTTTCGCAGAAACCCCAGCCCATGCATTGTTCCTCAAGAGAATGAAAATATTTTCCACACAATATTTGCTTTTTTCACAAAGTCTGGCAGAAAAGTATTGGTAAGAAAATCCACTTATGGTAAACATGAACATACAGTGTAGTATATCTTACAAAAGATTTTGCATGGTTTAACAAGAAGAGCTCAAGCAGATAGTTCATCATACAGCAACTTTTTGGTGCATGTGCACCCATACTCTTCATGTGCTGTGGGGATATTTAGTGATTTAGCTATTTAGTGAGAACCTGGCACAGGGTGCCCAGAGGAGCTGTGACTGCCCCATCCCTGGCAGCATTCAAGGCCAGGCTGGATGGGGCTTGGAGCAACCTGCTCTAGAGAAGGTGTCCCTGCCCATGGCAGGGGGTTGGACCCAGATGAGCTTTGAGGTCCTTTCCAACACAAACCAGTCTGTGATGCTATGATTTTAATTATGATTTTTAAACAGAAATAGGAAGTTTCAGGAAACACAGTGGGGAGGGAGTTATGTGACATGGCAGCACACACTTGGTGACCAGAGCCCTTGCTCTCGTGGTGTCTCAGGCATATGGGGCAGCAGGGCCCTGCACCATGCTTTGTGCCTGACACATGCAGCAGGCTGATATGCAGCAGTGCCCTGCTCCTCCCAGCCGTGGGCACTCACCTGGCTCAGCAGCTCTGTACAGGGCTGGATTTTACTTGGCTTGCTGTCATGCAGGTCTCTGATCTAGCTGCTTTCAGCTCTTGAAAGTTGCTGCTATTGCAGTGCAGAAGTGCTGTATTCTAGCAGTTTACTCTGTAGCTTAATCAGCTGGTGTGTTTGCTGTCACAGAGTTTGTCACTGAATTTTTTCCTCCTTTGCCTAACAGCTTTTTCCATATTTCCTGTAGGACTGTGAAAGACCAGGCAGGTCCTGCTTAATTATACGCTGCAACTTAAGCTCACTAGCCAAAGCAGAGTCCTGTGATATAAGTATCTACACACTGCTGAATACAGAGATACTGAAGAAGGTATGTGCTTCCATTGTAGTTTGTCTTGAATACCAATTTCAGTATGCTTATGTGCACCAGTGGACTCAAAACTTGCATTCCTTGCTCTCTTTACTAGTGTGTTAAAAAAAACATTATGGTGTCAAAGAAAACAGATCTATTTATCAACAGCATGTATGGAGGTGTTAATCCTAGTTATTACCCATTAAGCCAGAAATAAATTAAGTTCAGAAATTTATACATTGAGAAACAACAAATGAGGGCCCTAATTGTATGCGTGGACTTCTGAAAGTTGAATTGATTTCGGAAAGTTTTCATTCTGCAAAGTGAAATTAGAGTAAGCGCATGTAAACTGTGACCAGCTATCTGTCATTCCTTCCATGTAAACAGAGACGTGGCAGGTTTTTGTAATTTTTTACTTCAAATGATTATTATTCAACGAAGATGCATCATGACCATATTAATGCTGAGGCTCAACATTTGTGACAAGAAACAAATGGTTGCGAGTTAATTCCTGTGTTCTCTGAAGCCGCTGAATGAGACAGCAAATCTTTTCAATTTCTAGTGATTTATTATGTTTTGCCCTGTTTTCCTTTACTTACAGAAATGCTGACTGTGTAACTGTGGCAAGATGCCGTAAGGTTGTGAGGGTACAAGGTAATCAGAGGAGAAAGCTGAGAACAGGAGCCTACTAAAATAAACCTGTCTTTGATAGCTGCTAGATTAAAAGCATTGTAAAGAGCTCTTATTAGAAAGCAGTTCCTAAAGCAATGGATAGCCCTGAGCTTTTCCACCTAAACCCAACCACTCTGCTAATGTTTGTTCCTAGTTGAAAACAGGAAATACAGGCAAGGCCAGAAGTTTTGGGTATTGGTTTACGTGCTTATGGAAATGCTGAAATATGTAAGCAAGTAACTGAGTGCACACAAAATGTGCTTCTGGGAAATTCAGTCCTGGGAATAGCCAGGATTCATCCCATCTAGTGGGTCCTTTTCAAGATGATCATTAGCAACACTCCTCTAAAACACATACAGTGCTTACACATGTCTTTGGGTCAGTATCAGTAATACATGCCATTTGCTTGCTTAGCACATACCCTCCCCAGGGTGAATAGCTTACAAACGACTAACCTATGAGCTGGAATGGCCGCTTATTGGAATGTGCCTGTTAAACTGCACTGTGTAAAATATAGGGGGAATATGTATTAATAAGGGGAGGTGTATGCTCACTATTTAAGATATATACAGTGCACAGCTGCAAATAATTCAAAGTTTATCCCAGGTTTCATATATCTTTTTTCTGCTCCTTTTAAAAACAAATAAGAACTTTTCTTCTATAGTGGATATTGAGACTGCCTGTGTTGACTGGCAATGGGCTGCCTTTCGCTTTTGCAGTAAATGTGGGAAATGTTAACAGGCCACATAGAAATGATGTGTTTCAAGCCCAGCATACCTGATTTTGTTTTAATGTGAGATATGTGCTCTGTTTTGTCTCTTGTAAGCATAAGGTATATTTTTTTAAAACCAGGATTTTAACCAGAATAGTGCTCAACTGTCAACCCAGCCTCCTCTACATTGTCGAGATGTTTTTATTACACTGGAAAATGATCGGTGTTTTTTTTTTGGGGGGTGATGGGGAGTGATTTTGTTGTTGTTGTTGTGTCCTCAAATCCAATTCTTCCTCTTGTTACTTCTCAGGACAGCTCATCAGTCATCCAGTTTGTCACGAGGGCAAGGGTGCGGGTGGACCCTGACCTCAGAGTTGTAGAGATACCCAATGGCAGCCCAGAAGAAAAACCAGTAAGTAAATCATAGGATCAGCTAGGTTAGAAAAGAACTTTAAGATCATCAAGTCCAACTGTTCCCCCAGCACTGCCAAGGTCACCACTAAGCTATGTCACTAAGGGCCTCATCTACATGGGTTTTGAACACTTCCAGGGATGGCGATTCCACCACTGTCCTGGGCAGCCTGTTCCAATGCTTCTTAATATTAAGTCTAAACCTCCCTTGGTGCACCTTGAGGACTTTTCCTATTGTCCAATCACTTGTTCCTTGGAAACAGAGCCCAGTCACCTCCTGGCTCCATTCTCGTGTCAGGCAGTTGTAAACAGCGATAAGGTCTCCCCTAAGCTTTCTCTTCTCCAGATAAACCTCCTCCAGGTCCCTCAGCTGTTCCTCACCACACTTATGCTCCAAGCCCTGCACCAGTTCCATTGGCCTTCTCTGGACCCACTGAATAAATCTGAAGAGTAAGGTTTCCTGATCCCAGTGGGCTGGAGATCATTGAAAGCTCTACACAAACTGGAATGTGTGGCTGGGCTTTGGCTGGGCTTAGCCCATGAGAGTGCCCAAACTTTGTCTGGTTAGACTAGCATTGATATTAACTGTGCTTGTGTGGTTTTGTCCCCTGTGATAACCATGCCATTACAGTGAATGATGTTCTCTGGAGCAGAAGGATCTGTGTTGTGCTAGTCAAAATTGTAATACCTTTGAGGTACTTGTGCCAAAATTAGGTTTAGCTTCTTGTTCTAAAGTTAATGTCTGCTTTAATCTAATTCAGATTTTTCTTTAAAATCTAGCAGAGAATTGAAACCCCAGAAAAGTCTTTTCACGTGTGCCAGCATGAAATATTTAGAAGTGTTAATGATATTTGGGGAGCTGTGAAAATGGGCAAGGGGGTCTAAATTGTCAGATTCATTTAACTGTTCCATTGTGCTGAGCTGGCGGAATTTATGTATGACCTGATACTGCATTTTGTAGTGATCTACATGTGATTGGATTTTGAAGGGGAAATATTAAAGTTCAAGGCAAACTCACTATATAGTTTTGGCTGTAAGTAGAACTGTACAGGGCCATGTTTATAATCTACTAGAGAAGGAGAAGGTTTCCCACTTTGCTTTGGTTTCCTACTACCAAGCCACCTAATACTTATACATGAAAACTGAACAGGCAGCCACACGGAAATCAGCTTTCTTTTTGCCTGATGAGATTTTGAAGTTTAATTTCTTATTTCTTTCTCACACGAGGAGCAGAGTTAATCTGGACCATTTCCAATTTCTCCTCTTGTTGTGTATTTTTGGAACATGATCTAGACGCCACCTCTCAATTAACTTTTTATTCCCAGTGATTGCCATTGCCACCAGCCCATGCAACCATTCTCTCATTGACTCCATTTCAGCGAGTTCTATTGAGGCTTGAGTGTGATAGCATTGAGTTCAACACACTTTTGGAAGACACTGACATCCCAGATTAAAGCATTTCTCAGAGATGCTGGATTTAAAACCCTACAGGCAAAGGAAGAATTGAACCAGCATCTATTTAATACCGTCAGTCTGAAAGTAGACGCACCAATATAGTGACCATCTTCTCCACCATCATGTCTGCAACCCTAGACTTAGCTTTCTGTTTTATTAGACCTGTCAGAAATATGTGTATATATGTGTATATTTTATTTGACAAGACACCATTTTTTCCCTTCTGTTTTATTTGCTTTGTCAGTTTTCTGGACCATTGTAAGAACATTAAAAAATAGGCTTGGCAGCTGAAATAGAAAGCATAGCTAGCTTCTCTGGGAATGTGCCTGCAGCCTTAATTTTTAATACATTGCTTGATTTCTCTTTAGCTCTGCAGCTTGCATAGAGTAAATCTTGTGATTTTGTGGCAAAATTTCACTAATGACTGAACAAGTGACTGATGCCCATGTCCCATTTGAAATATAAGAAGCCAGCATCTCTCTGCCAAATGTTTTGATCTGTAAATGGTTATAGAATCTCTCAGAATGATTGGCACTATGTAAAATATGTGGGATTGCTATTATTTCATGTTCAAAATTTAGAAATGCTCTTATCTAGGAATGCGAGCTCTGATGCATTTCATTGTTATCTAATGCTTGGAGGAAAAAAAGGAAAACAAAACAAAACCCAAAACATTGTTCTTTTCCTGTTCCCGGAAAGCCTTTCATCAAGCTTTGAATTGCAACTATTACAAAGTGCACTGTGTGTGCTGGAAAGCTATGTTAATCTTCAAACAAGAGCTTGCTCCTAGTTCCTGGGAAGCCCTAGCCGTAAAGGAGCATTCTGGATATGTTGTAGTCATGTAACATCAATTTGTATTTCCAGTCTTTTCTAATGTGAGTGCCATTTGCTCTCTCCTTCATGCTCTTTCCATATGTCTGTTGGCTTCACCATTGGTATGTTTTGCATAGGGTCATGTTCAGGGAAAAATTTAAGACATGTGGTTTGGCTCAAAGTATTCATTTTTCATCCTTCTCTTGTGGAATGCAGAAGGGAAAAGTACTTGTTGCAAGCCACAGCTATTCAGCTGGAAGTAGAGATAGGAGAGAGAAAATGTCTTTGTTCATACTCCTCCTTTCCTTTTTTAAATCTCATCCTGGATTCTTTTCAGTGACGATGGACCACTGTACTATATCCATTTGGATAGCAGCTCCTTTTGAACAGTTGCGCATGGACTTCCTTTGAGTCTGGTTATGAAAGTGTTCCCTAACAACAAAAAACATTTTCTTAGACATTTTCTCATGGTAAATTTGAAAGAAAAGGCCTTTTTGCATTCTACAGCTAAATGTAGACTTATTAGCACATTTAAATGGTTGTTTAGAACAACACGCCCTTATTTCACTGAGTACTTTTGCACTATAGTGTACAATATCAAGTGCAAAAAGTGTGTAAAGAAGAGAAAAGGAAATTGAAGACTTGTATTTGTGATGCTAGTGTAAGAACTACTGTTGATGGTGGGACCACCCCTATAAATATCATCTTTGCCAGAAACTCAAGTAGACTATTTGTAAGGGAGATGCAAAAGCTTCTGTAAATATTCGCAAGCTGGATAGCAGCTGTCTTTGAAATGAACCCATTTTTTTTGAGAAAAAAAAGATGCATTTATTCAGTTCTCAGAAATCATTTCTCTGGATTTGGATATGGTTTTATGTGACTTGGAATGATATATTTTCTGTCTCCAGTTACAATAGGCTGTTTGAACTCTTATATTGGACAAGTCACATGATGAAGGTGAGCAGAGTTTGGATTTGGCTCTGTAGTGGCACTTGTATTAACAGGAGTATGTATTGGCTGAAACTGATGGTGTGGTATTTTCAGGAGGCATGCTTTCTTTTCTTGAGCATATGGGTTTCCATGAAGGTTTGGCTCACTTCTTCTCTGCATGTGAGGCAAAACCAACAATAAGTTCCATGAGACTGCTGTGGTCAAATACCAGACCCAAAGATTCGCATCCTGTGCTCTCTGCTTGTGTGCAGAAGGAAAAGTGTTCTTCTCTCAGAGACACTTCCCTCTCTGAATACCAGTGTGGAAGGAAGAACAAGCTGGATTTCACCATGTCAGAACCAGCCAAATGCATCTGAGACTCCTTTGAAATGGGGGAATGCAAAGCTGAATAGGTTTTCAGCCTTTCTCTCCTTCTGCATAGAGTTCACTGTTTCCTTGTTTTCAGCCCAGTCACCCCATATTTAATTTGACACAGACAAGTGGTTGCTCTACGTGGATTATTTTTCTTTTCTCAGGATTTGGGTGCGTTTATGTACAGAGATATGGGAGAATGGTGGTTTTTTTGCAAGTCTCCTCAAGTATAATGGCACTTGGATGGACAAATCAGCCAGCAGAGCAGTGTGGTTTGAAACACCATAATCATTTTGGGTGATAATAGAAAAATAAAGTAACATTTTTATCATAAGCCAATGCCTTCCATGATGCTGTGGTTCATGATACAAATGCATGAAATTCAGTTAGTGTGTGTCGGTGGGAACTAAATGATCTCTAAGGTCTCTTGCAAAGCTAACCAGTCTATGATGCTGTGATTCTATAAGCAAAAAGAAATGAAAAGTTTCCAATTATGTATTTCTAACTGTATTTTGCTGAAGTATGTTTCTTGTCTTTGAGTCCCAGTGCAGCAGCGTGTGCATATTCTGCAGAGGGCTTCAGCACAGTATGTACTTTAGGGTTTTGCAAAATTCCTACTCAGTTAACCTCTTAACTTCTTGCCTACACACCCTACTGGAGGGTGTTTTAAAAGCCCTAAAAAAACACATAAAATTCTGATTCTTTTCAGTTTGTTCATTATCAGAATATAGCAAGTGTTTGGCACAGGTAGACGAGGAACTGGTAGTTGTCCTTGTCCTGTGCAGGTTCAGCATTTCAGAAACCAGTGGTAGGGTGAAGCCCACTTGTTTTACAGAAGGACAGTTGCATTGTGTAAAACCTGATTGATGTGGGAGCTATGTCTCACTAAATGGCAAGCTATGCAGCCTCCTGGGCTTCCCTGCTTCCAGATCCCACCAGTACGGTGTGAAATGCAGAAGATAAATATGCAACTAAAACTCCTCATACATCGTCAAGGCAACTCTGTTTTTCCACAGCCTTTCCCTGGCGTTTTGTCGCAGTTTGATAACAAGCCTGTAATCAGCTCCATATGTCATGACTGTTGTATCTGCTTTCTCTGAACCAGGCGGCTTATACCCCCACTGCCCTTTCTGGGATGTTTTCCCAAACCCACCTCCCTTATCTTCCGTATCAGTCACTCTTATCTCTCCTGTCTTCTCTATCAGTTAGGACTGTGGGAAGTCCATTGGGCTGGGGCTGGGGACTGCCTTGTGCTCCCCAACACATTGGCTGCCCTGTTGGGGCTCTGCTGGAGTGGGTGGGATGAGGAGTTCAGGTTTTGCTGTTGGTTGGCTTTCAGAGACTGTGTGATGGCCAGGGGTCAAGTGGTGGATGGCTCTCTTCTGTTTGGTAACACCATCCTTTGCCTCCAACCTCTCCCCATCCCAGGATGACATGCTTCCCTGGCCTCCCACCACTTACTCTACTGGCTTCTTGTTGATCCCCCTGACATGTGATGTACACTGTCTGCTCAGCCTCATTTGATTGGGGTTCAGCTTGGGTTTTTTGTTGGTGGTTGGTTGCTTCACCAAAGCTGATTGTAGTGGTTGCATATTGATGCAGGCACAATTTGAGAGCTTGAGAGGGATAAGGACATTAACATGTGCAGTGTCCCTGCTTCTCTCCAAACCACAAAGCCATGAACAGGGAGATTTTATGCTTGTTTGTTGATTCCAGACTGCTAGAATAAACTGGATGAATAAGAAGCTGTTGTTGCGCTCTACCTTTATAGCTCGAGCTGTGACTGCAAAAGCTACAGCCAAGCTATTCTAGCCAGGGTGCTTCAAACCTGAAATTTGGGGCTCTTGCTTTACAGATGATGTATGATCTGATCTCTGCAGCTATTTCTACCTCTGTCTTTTGGCAGCATGAAGGACATATGGGTCTATTGTGCTGGAGGTTCTATTATGTTAATATTTACTCTCTGAGTAGTGGGAAGAAGACACCACCTCATTTTGCATCCAAGGACTGGTCTCTTCACTAAAGCTGGCAATACTTACAACGTTAGGAGGGTTTCTTTTTAATGTTAGAGTCAGAAAGGAAAACAAATTAGTGCCTTGTCATCTAAGAAATACTCACCTAACTTGTGTCTGCAAGATAGATGCTAACCATAGCCTCCGTGAGAAATGGACTGCCACATCAGATCATCTTTCCAAACTGGCTCAGAAATACAAGGAAGGGACAAGATTTGCGTTTGATCTCTCTGTCTGGTATTCTGGTATTTCCCTTACACTCGTCTTGGCTATGAGGGAAACTGCTGCTTAGGAAACTGTCTCTGTTCAGCAAGATGTCTAAAGTCTGACAAAGGCTTTGTGCTAATGTCTGAAACACCAGAATTACTCTTTTTGTGTGGGTGAAGAAATGGCCCATGGTCAAGAACTGCTTTGAGCATTGTGATACTAGTTATGGGAATATGTTTGGATAATGCTATCTATCTATAGCTTCGTTCTTGTCCATTTGTTATGTTTCCATGCTGTCATCAAATGCTTGATAATTTCTCATTAATAGAAAAAAACCCCAGTGTGTGTAAATCAGCTGTGTTCAAATTCCTCCCCCAGAAAAGTTGTGTTCTTAATCAGGATTAGCCTGTGAAAAGGAGATGGAGGATCTTCAATTCCTTCTTTATGGAACGCTGCGACGAAATACAGCTCTACTCAACTGCTTAATCTCACCTATGCCTGTAATTCATATGGGTGTTTGCTGAGGCTGCAGATGCTTACAGAAACAGAGAAATAGTTGTTAGAGGGATCCTGGGATGCTCTCCAGTCCTGTTTCGCACTCAGAGCTGCGCGGTTACCTGCGCTGGCTCAGGATCCCCATGGCTTTGTGTAAGGCTTGGCAACCTCCAAGGATGGAGAACCCAGAGCCTCTTTGGTCCCTGTTCCAGGGCTGCCATCACCTCTCTGTTGCAGCCTTTTCCTGAATGCCCACCTTCAGCACCCATATGGGTTGTATGGCATCGTGTTCCTTTTGCTGTCTCATAAATGATGCTGTTTGAATGGTGTCAGCAATGAATAGAGGTATTTCATGACTGTATCTGACTAAATCCCAGACTTTCATCCAATTTTAACTACCACTTTTTTCGTGTTTTGTTTAAAAGATTGATTTAACAATTCATATCTATGAGAGGGTTTTGACGTTTTTAAGCGAAGATGATGAAAGTGGTTTGTGAAGGAGGGAGGAAAACTCTCTGCTTTGGCTTCCAAAACAAACCAAAATAAAGCCAGACAAAGCAAATGTATTACCTTTAAAAAAAATCCCTGCTGCCTCTCTGCATTTGCTGGATATTAAATTGCAACATTTAACATAGAAATAGCCTTCGCTGAGGAGAACTGGTTTTGAGTTTTCCGCTGAGAAACTGGTTTTGATTGAAATAAGAGACTGGAAATTCACATAGTGTATATGAGTGGTATAATTTTCTTCCATTTTCTTCTTAAGGCAGATGGTTAAGGAAAGCTCTTTGTAGAAAGTGTTTCCTTGCCGTACATGCTATACAAATAGAAGAGAACAGCAGGGGACTGCTCTCTGTGTTCCCAGAAGAGCCCAGAACTGCACACGCCCTTCTCTCTTTCACACAATGTGCCTTGTGAAGCACAGCAGGGACAATTTGTTTTCAATAGGATTGTATGTGAGTTGTGCCATTTTTTGTGGGGGAAAATAAGTTAACAAGCTCAGCAAACATGAGTGTTTCATGTAAAGCATCAGGGTGTTTGGCAGGGCCAGGAACATGATGAGTAAGACAAACCACATGAGATGTCATGGAAATCCCTGCCAACCCAAGGGATGAGCTCTTCATGCAAGCCTTTTTGCACCTTTGGTGGCCCAGCACCAGAACAAGCTCAGTGTATGGGGTGGGATAGTGGATTGGGAGAGTAAGAGTTATTTCAGAGTGAAAGCTGATATCCTTTGGATCCAGTGCATGGCTACTTAGAGTCCATTTGAAAGCTTTAAATCCCATGCGAAAAATAGATGGAAAGCACAAAATTAAGGACGCATTCTGTATTTGCTTGACAGATGAAATATGATCAGTGAGGCCACCATGCAATGTGTTTAATGAGTGCAAGAGAAAACAATACAACTTCCAATCGTAAAAAGATCTTTTTCTAATTGCTTTGTAGGTGGTCTTTGAGGCTTTGCACAATCTGGAGCCTCGTGGGTATGTTGTCGGATGGATCATTGCCATCAGTTTGCTGGTGGGAATTCTCATCTTCCTGTTGCTGGCCGTGCTTTTATGGAAGGTAAGGTAACAGATGCAACATAAAGACCAAGGCTAGTCCCAGGAAAAAGAAAGCTTAAAATAATCTTTGCATTTAACATGCATTTGTTTTAGGAACTAAATAATTGTCCACTCCATTGCAGAAGCCATTGGCCAGCAAAAGTAGTTTCATATCCAGGCTTTTGTAAGGGACACGGAAAGATTCGTGATGTAGAGAAAAAGTGGAAGATTGAGGGGTTTTTAGGGCCTGGCTATTGAAAGTTGAAACCTCTGATACCATTTCAAGACAAAGGAGTGATCCCTCTTAGAAACCTGCTGTTATCTCATGCTCATATACTTGCTACATCTCTATGGTTTTGGGAACTGAGGTTCATTGATTTCAGGGTTTCCTGAGGATTAGGTCAAATTTCTTGACCAGATGAAAGATTGCACACATCCCTAGCAAAAACCTTACAGTAGCTACTGTTTTCAAGAAGTAAATGCCTGGGGTAGAGGAGTATCCAGCAATAAATTCGTCAGACCACTCAGAGTTCTAGATGAGTAAAATGCCTTATGAGAGCAAGAAGTGCAAGGACCTGTTAAAAGCCATCCTTCACACAGTCTCTGATAAGATACAGCTCTTGTACCCAGGCACTGTTACATGGTAAAACTGGGCTGATGCTGACAGTTAGCAGCAGCCATCTGGTGTGGCGAATAGAAGGATAAGGAGCTTCAAGTGTTTTCATTCCTCAGTCCCTGTTACCAATCCATAAATTCAAAAGGCCACAGTCAAGGTCAGGGACTGTCTTTGAGAGAAGTAAATCTCAAATGCATACATAGGAACAAGTCCAACCTTATTTTGCTTCCTGTGGCGGAGGTCCAGCAGCCTGATCCGCACTGTTTAGCAGCATGTGTGCTGCAGGCTCTGCTCACCCGCTGTGCCGGGACTGGAGGTCCCAGCCCCAGTGTGCTGTGAAAGGACATAGCGCTGCAGGTCAGGAGGCTGTAAAATGGATTTACAAACCTAGGTCAAAAACTGGCCAGGCAGTTCTTATTATAGATTATACAGATGTGTAGATAGCTTTGTTATAGAGTGCAAATCTACTTCATAGATTATATAGATTTCATATGGGTTATAGATTTGAAGTCGTTTCATAGGCAGTTTTGAAGATTTAAAAGTGTATACTGGCCAGGTCAAAATTGACTGTGCTTTCCATTTGGAAAACAGTGTTTGACCGCAGTCTTGAATATGTTGTAACTTCTGTTTTTCTGACATGTGGGCAATGCTTTTGCTTTACATGGCAGAAAAAGTGAAAGAAAGAAAAAGAAAGAGAAAGAAAAAGGTCTGCGCAATTCAGATGGCAGAATAACCATGAGAATTGAAAAATGTGAGGTTGGAAAAGGCCCAGGGTTTATGTCCAATGACACACTGGTTTGAAAAAAGGAGTTATTCCTGCTAGTACCTATATGACTGATTTCATACGGTTCATTTCCTGAAGGTAAAAAGGCAGTAGATGAACTGCTTGGAAATGTGCAAGGTAAGAGGAATAGCACTTTTCACTGTGAGCCTCCATGGGAATCAGCTACAAATTCAGTGCTTGGTCTTTGTTAGGATTAATACAAATTCTTTGCTTCCTATCTCGATCTTGAGATTTGAACTCTTCTAAATTTTATAGTTATCATTCAAGTACACATCAAGATCATTCATGTACATTCTAGTACTCATGGTGCCATTTTGTTGCCTGAAAGCCTTGGGGGAAATTCTGAGTGACAGAAACAAATAGTTCTAACTAGCATCAAGCTTATATAGCCCTTTCTGCATGCAGATGTTGAAGTGCTGAGGCAAAGGAAGGTGAGATGCCTTGCCCAGAAAGCCAGGCTTTGTCAGATGCACTCCTGTGCTTTATCCACATGTTTGGATAGCTACTGAAGGAACCTATAACTTCAGTGTTTGATTTAGAGAAAAGTGGTTAAAAGCGTGTAGCTGCTAGTATCAGCCAGTATTTTCATCCAAACCTTCATTTGGAACACAAATATACATAAGTGATACTTTGCACTCACTAGTTGCTATATTTATTAAGGTTACTGGCAATATTGAAGTTGTCTGAGATAAAACTGATGTGGGAAAGTTTCAGTCCTGCAGAGGAATCTTAATTGTCTGATTGTAAATATTTGTTTGACAAAAGTGGCCAAGTACATCCTACAGTCTGTGTGAAGAAGTAAAAAAGCCAAGCAAACGTATATTAGAAGCGGTTTAGTTTTTAACTGTGGAATGAAAGAACAGATTTGAATTAGATGGAGTTTGGGACATCTTAGAATGACTGGTGAGAACTAGAAATGACCCAGGTTTGAGGACTAGAGTATAAACTAAATTACATTTTTATTAAGAAATTAATTAGAGCTAAAAGGTGGTCTTGGAAGGCAGCTGTTTACACAAAACAGAGCAGGAGCTGGAGCAAACTTACTGTAAGAGCACTGGTATCAGTGCAGGGCTTGCTGGCGGGGCTCTCAGCCCTGTGTGGAAGATAGATACACTCTCATTGTGTGCGCGACTTCTTGGTGAGGAAGTTCTACTTACATATACCAAGATGTAGAAAAATATTAGAATACATGTAGATATGTCACATTACACATTTCTAGAATTAGCAGCAGTGAGGTCTTATGGGCATTCCAGCCCTATTTTGAATCAGAATAAGGTTACTGAGCATACAATAAAATGAGGATGGTAATTATTTCATGATTTGTAAATCTAAAATTGCACAGTTTAGGAAGTTCATGTCAAATGGAAGTGATGTCAAATGCCTGGTTTCTTCACTTCAAACAAAAGTGTATTTATTCACATGTAAGACCACAGCCATGTTTAAACACATATAACCAGCTTTTGAGCATGAGCTTGATTAATTTTTGACTGCCTTTCCTTCTCTGTTTGTTTTAGTATTTCATGTAGACACGGTGTTTCCTCTGGTTTAAGTGTGCACAGATCTAGAGCAGGAGAGCAGCTTTGCCTGGATTCATGGGATAATGGGCATGATACATAAGGGTTACTCATTGCCTATTTTGTTGGATTAGCCCAGTTTTACCCTGACACTTGTCGTTATTCCTATCTTGTTCATCCACTCCAAATGTCTTTGTACAGGCATCCATGGGGATGTGGGGATATGCTCCCAGTGTTGCTAGCTCCTCTGCAGTGCAGGTCACTCTCCCCACTTGCGCCGTGCCTGTGGTGTCCCATGTGGACAAGGAGCAGGAGGGGCTTTCATGCTGTTGCCCACAGCAGTACATCTTGCTTTTTACTGCGGAGATTGGACTGCATCTCTTTAGTGGCCTCCAGCTGCTTGTGAAGCAGGGGAGGAGGTCTCTTTTCTTCAGGCCAACTACCCATGTGCTAGACGAGCCCATGGTTTCACAAGCGCTGGCAACAGTTCAGGAGGGAATGGTGGTCGCGGCTGGCTTATTTTGGGGAGTGCTGTCCCACACACTTCAGCTGTTAGGTCTGCAGCCATGCATGGGGACAAGGTCCGTTTTGAGCATAGTGGATTTATGCACGTGTAAACCAGGGGAGAATTGGCATACACCAATGCAAATGAAAAAGTGAAACGTAATATAACACAATAAATATTCTGTAATAGAAATGCTTCACAATGCTGTGGATTGAAATTTGAACTGGCTTGAGCTGTGGAGTGAATTATTCAATCCATATAATTTTAGATAAAGTGCACAGAAATTAAAGAAATGGAGTTTGCCCAGAGGGTATCAAAGAGGGGATGTGCCAGTGAGTACCAGACTGGACATCTGGGCAGCTGAGTGATCTGTGGAGCCAGTTGTGGAAGTGATTTGCAAATCAATGATTTTATATTCATTGCTGTAACGTTATTTTGTTTCTTTGTGGCATGTTTAATGCAGGAGCTGTACTTTTATCAAAACTTACCTGTCTAGGCATTAAGCTTCTTTCTGAACTGAGCCTGTCTCTGTTGTATCCAAGCTCTGACCCATCTAAAATGAGGTTTCTAGCATTGTTTTATAGATTTTGGATTCCTGGGGTGAAGAATTAATCTCTGGGTGTCCCTTACGCAATAAGACACTTTTCTGCTCCAAACCCTCTTTGGAGTCTTGATGGGATTGCAGAGAAGAAGACAAACAGAATAGCAGCCACATAGATTGGCTTTTGAGTAGCTGAAGGGTTCCTGTTCTTAGGTACGTGCTAGACAGAAACGTGTGTCCCCTTTGTCTTAGAATGAGAGTATGAAAACTTTTATTTTTTTAGGAGAAATATTGTGAAGACAGTTCCGTTTACTGAGCTGAGTTAGTGCAGGCTTTTAACTCGCTTTTTCCAATGAGGAGCATGAATTCTACCAAGTGCTGGACTTGCAAAATCCTGCTTTAAGCAGAGGCTGTATGTGTGGATGCAGCGATTTGGTAGCACTGCTTTAAGGGACAAACTTTGAAATATAAAGCTTTATTTATGAAATATGAAGTTCTTTTTAAAAAAAGCCTAACCCAGGCAGGTTTTTCAAAGGTGCCTTTGGGCTTCTTGCTTGAAGAAGCCTTACAATTTTTTTCTGTGACTGCACAAATATCTTTGAAAGAACACTTATATTCCCCAACATGCAGTAGTTGCCATTGCCTCACATATTGTTTCAGCCTTCAGAAAACATCTTAAGCTAACCAAGGCTAAAGCTAACTTGAAATTCACCTATGTAGCAGAAACCACTTTTTTTTCCCTTTTGGAAGGAGCCACTTTCCCTTACTTAGGGCCTCAAACATTAAGGCTTTTTAAAATAGGCCAAAACATACAGCTCACCATTTTCCAGCAGAGGAAAGAAAAAACCCACACCAGAACCAAACCAAAAACCTCTGCACTTACTCTTTGCCAGTTGCTCTGTATCCTGTGTTACAAGCCCCAAAACATTTTCTCGCCCTTTAATTTATGCTCAGGTAGCAGAGGCTAACTACCATTTCCTGGCTAGTCCTTGTACCAACCCCTCTCCTGATGGCCACATGTTGGATTAGTAGCTGTATTGTGGTTTTGGGGAATTTTTTTGCGTGTTTCTTTTTTTCTGTTCCCCAGAGGTGCGCAGGTACATACAGTTACGGCACAAAACCTCTTTGGATATCAACATAGTGGAGAAGTCTGGCTGCTTATTTTTCTCTCTCGCACTCTATTTCCTCTCTATGTATCTATCTCTAATCAGTACATAATCTTTCCAGGAAGAACACTTTTCAATTAAAAAGTCTCCCACTCTGCTGTTATCACATCTGTATAACTTCAAATTTTGATTTTAGAGGTGAGAACAGAAAATCCTGTTGAAAATGGGTGTCATTTCATATCTTTGATGAAAGGTGTGCCTGTTCAGAGTTCACATGCTTATTCCTTTCCATACATACAAGTCCAAGACTCAACCATATGGTGATGCTTTAAAATTAAGAATCATAATTAATGTTCAGATAAACAAGGCAGTTGGTTCAACTTGCTGTGAGAGCACTTTCTAAGGGCTGATGATGGGAAGGGTGGGTTTCAGAGCTCACATATGTCTTCCCTGTAGAGGTGTAGATGGATGCACCAGCTGCTTCAGAACTTAAGAGAAATGTATGCAAGTCTATACTTCTTTTTCTTTGTTATTTTTCTCCCTTCTCCACTATTTCTCCTCAGTTTAAAACTTTGTCAACACTAGTTTCTGACACTTTCTTCCAAGTTTCTGCCCAGCTTTGTCCTCTCACTTTTCTGCTTGTCTCATTTATGAAAGCATGATCCCTACATGTAGGAATCACATGGCACATACCTGTCCTGTCTGTCCATCAAAACTGCAAAACCTGACTTCATTTGTGTTCACTGAAACTGCTCTTTCTGTAGTCCTCAAGCCACTGCATTCTGCAGAGTTTTTCTGATAAATTTTTGTTGCTTTTGCTACCCATTTATTGAGTTGCTTCAAGAAATTTGTTACTTGCTATCTTATGTGTAGGCTTCTCAGAGGTACTACTTTTTGGGCACAGATTCTAGGTTCAGTAGGCTTAGAATTAGGATCTTTCAATATTATACTGTTATAAATAATAAGAATGCAGTTGAGTGATAATTCTGTGATTCAAAATCAAACCCAGCTTATCTCCCAAACACAGATAGTTCTTCATTATGTATAGCAGCTTGAAAACCTTGAGGAGGGAATGAAGCAATGGAAGTGGTTGGTTGTCCATAGAAATAATGACATTTTCACCAGGCAGAAGTTAGGTGGATTGTTTCAAGTCTGCTTAATTTCTTAAAGAACAGTCAAAACTGTGTTTTATTACATTTCTTTTTCCTGGACGAATGTGGGAATCACAAAATGTTTGTAGACCCTTGGCTTCCCAAGACCAAACGGGTTTGTGTTCGTGCAACAGTGACTCAGGTGTTGGGTTTTTCTACAGTAGATTGAGTGATTTATTGAGCTTTTTGAATTCTGACTGAATGTTACAAGAAGATTGAGCTTGGGCATCTTTAACTTGTTCTTATGCAAGTAAATGGTTAATGCTGCTCTTGTAGCCAAAGCACTGGCTTCACCAGTGGGGTTGCTGGCTGCCATGTAATATTTGTTCACCACTTTTAAGGGCAAGGTTGGCAACATTTCAGTGGTGGTGTGTGTGCTGTACTTGTGAAATGCCTTTGTTATCTTTCTGGATAAAATGAGCTATGTAAATTGTACAACAATAATCTTGTGGCTGAGTATTCTCTGTCTCAGTGTTCTCCAAATGAGAGCTGTGCATGCCAGGGCACTTTGAGAACATCACAGCCATTGCAGCTATATCAGCCTCATCCTAGGACCATTTGGTCAAATTGAGTCCGCTGGCAATAGAGAGGTCAGGTTGTGGTTCAGAAAGTGTTTCTGAAAAGAAGAAAGATAACCATCGTCCTCAGGTGCGCAAACCAGAAAAGGAATACATGTGTAGGCTGAAAAATTGTAAATAAGTACCTAGGGTTCCAAGGTTCCCCACTGCTGGAACACAGCATGTGTATTTATGGGAAGTCATTAGCATCCATCAGACCCAAATGCCAGTATACAGACAATGTGACTTCCACAGTCTGAATTCTGTCTTTAGGCTTAGTGTCACAGTGGGACATGCTGTATTATGACTTACACCAGCCATAGACATTTCCTCCTGGTTCAGCTAAACCCATGAAAGTAACTTATTCTGATAATTAGGAATATAGTATAAATTTCATTCAAATGTTTGTGGCAGGTCAGATACATCAAAATATGAGTGTAAAGCTACTTTTTATTGATTCCAGAAATAGACTTTAATGTTTAGTCTCTGGTTTTCAAACAAAGCCAGAAATATTTTAGTAGGTTGTTGGGTTTTTTTTTCGTTTGGAGAGGAAATGGAAAATATGGATTGAGATATGTCTTAAATTAATTGCACTTACAGGAATAATATATCTAATTACTTCCCTATTCCCTGCTGAGATTTAAGAAATCAGTATATAGTGAGTTGTCCAGACGTCTTTGAATAGACAGTGTGTTCTTTTTCATTTTTGAGACTGATAAGCACAAATGAACTTTGGATGATGACTGTGCTCTTTCTATGCCTTTTTTAAAAGATAAACTACTTAGTAAAATTTTGCAATAGAAAAAAAATCTTTAAACTGCTCGCAAGTGTTTATAAGATTTAATGTTGGCTGATTTGCTTTTTGATTACACTTACAAGTATATTAGTAACATCTGTCATGCAAGTTACTGTACATAGTTACCATCCTGCAAGAAATTCATGTTTTCAGTAAACTCAAGTTACCAGAACTCAGCTCTGAAAGATCTTTAGAAGTCCAGTCATTGGAATTCTTTTAATTTCCAAAGTACTGTAGGTACAAAGTGCTTAACAAAATACATTGTCTATGCATAAATGAATCAAAAGCTAGGTGAATGGGTCTTGTCTGAGGCAAATTAGATCTTACCTCCATATTCCAAGGTAAAGATATTCCAAGGGTAGACACCCAGTCTACCAGCTTTATTCACTGCGTTAGTCAGTAGGTCCACTGAAGCCAATTGAACAACTACTGGGAGAAAAGTTGCACAAGAAGTGGCTAAAGGAACAAATTATTGATGACTGGGCTTCTTGTTTAGGGTGGGATGATGCTGTAGCATCAGTGAAAACAGCAAGGCATGTTATATTAAAAACCCCAAAGTACTAAATTAGATTGGCTGTACAGGTGTACGTCTCTGTGTGCATTTACCTCTTCTGCACATCTAAATGTGTCTTTTCCGTGCATGCTGCCAGTCTGAATTGTGCATCTACTTTGAAGTACCTAGCCTCAGTGACTGTTTTGCTGTTTCTTGAATATTTGGCCTTCAAGATAGACATAAAGCATTTGGTTAAATTAATAGTTCATTTAATAACTGCTTGAGCTAAGGTTATAAACTGACTGACAGTTCTTAGCAAAAAAAACCAAACCCTTAACATTTTTCTTATTACTTCAATATTACAAAGTAACTGCCTAATAAAATGTGTGTTTAAAAAACTATGCTTGTTTTACTACTACAGCATGTAAAATAAATTTCCTGCTAAAAATCTGTGGAGGACTACACATCTTCACACTAGGTACCGTTAGTAATATCTTACATCAGTTAGCCAGGTTATATGAAAGTAACTTAAAAGTTAAGTGCAATTTTGTCTGCATTGCTAATTTTTCCTGCCATAACAGTGTCTGTCTGTTAGAGTTCATTGGGATCAGATACAGATGATAGGTGTCAAATTCTTCCATAGCACCTAAACAAAATGTTTGTAGAGGAGAACTTACTTTTGAGCAAGCTGCTGAACTTCTCTTTGCCTCTGTTTCCCAGCTGCATAAGTGTATGTAGCACTGTGTATATATGCAAAGTGTATCTATCTTGTATGTGTATACATACACACACACCCCAGCCACTTGTGGAATGGTAATTTTTGAAGCATCTGTGTTTATTTTCTTGCGTGTGTTTCATTGAGCAAATGAGGACCTACATTACAGGAAAGTTGAAAGATTTGCCTCTCAAAAAGTCAATGAAAGACTGGATAATCAAAGCCAGGCCACCTGAATCCTCATGAGCTTACCTTACCAATGCTATCATTCGTCCTCCTAAATATACAGTTTCTCATTAACTATAGGCAGGCCACATGGCTGCTTTCCAAACATGCCTTTTCCCCACAGGGGGGCCCAGGCGGTGGCAGTTTGCCAGTCCTCTATGGAAAAGCTGATACACAAGATCTGTTCATGACCCCTCTGTACTGTGGCAACAGTCCTTTAATTGGGAGGAAGGAAACGGGGCATCCTCTTGGAGCTGGTGACTTGCCAGAATTATCCAAGGCCACGTGAACCCGAGTGCAAAGTATTTTTTTCCACCTTCTTGGCAGTAGTGAAGTGAGATGCACATAATAACCAGTGATCAATCTCTACATGGGGAAACGCTCCATGCTTCCAGTCTCAGCAGTGCTGCTTTGCAGAGATTGGGGCTGTTGCTGCCGTGCCGACTGGTGGCCTTTAGCGTGGGATGAGGTTCCTGGCCCATGATTAGCTGCATATTTTACTATCTGTGGTACTGTTTAGAAGAAGGGAGGAGTGCCCAAGGGGCATGCATCCCAAAAACGTGAGGAGAAGAGTAAGTTAATTCTTTCTGAAGGGCTGTGAGGTGAATGGCGTGGGACCTCTGCCTAGGTTAAAGAGATGTCAGAGTAAAAGATTAATGATGTAAGTCCAGACTGTTCATCCAGTATGGCTGAATAGTGCGCACAGTAGATTAAAAAATGTATAATAGAGGAAGACAGCTTGTGATTAAGGCACTGAGCCCAAAATGTCTTGTCAAAGCCTAGTTTCAGGGAAAGATATCTGCAGTGTTTCTTAAATTAGAACCATAGAATAGTTAGGGTTGGAAAGGACCTTAGATCATCTAGTTCCAATTCCATTTTATTTCTTAGTTACACCTATATCTATACTTCCTTTGCTCTCTTTATTTGTTGGTTTCTACTGTGGTCAATAACCTCCATTGGAAGATGGAGCCTTACTAATAAAAAGCAATACTTTCTGTGTGCAGCTTAGTACCTCAGTATACCCCAGAGCAGCTTAATCAAAAAACTGTACAAAACATGGCAAAAGTCTCCGATATATATTTTGTATTGTTTGAATGTTGTCATTCACAAACCTCTCTTCCTAGCTCAGTTATAGTCTCAAAACACTACTGTAAATCGACATAATGATTGTTTTACAATGGTGTACAACTGTTAAAATTTTTTTCTTGTTTCTTAATAGATGAAGTTAATGGGAAAAAGACTTAAAAAAAATAAATATAACTATTCTTCTACAGTTTGCATTTCAAACTGTTTCTCTTTTTATTTGATTGGGAAAATAAGCCACAATGGGTATGATAAAAAATGCTTTAGACATTTGCCCACCAGTGACTATAACAAGGGCAGTGATATTGCTTGCCCTCTGATCGGCTTTGTTTTTTTCACAAGTGCAGATTGTAATATCATCACTCTTCAAACATACTTCTGATTGGCACCCCAGAGAGAGAGAGATGGGATGGTACTGCGGGAAATGTTGGACAAATGTTTATATTTTGGGAGTTTAGGAAAATATCAAGTCCAGTAATTCAGTGATCGGTGTTCGGATGTGTGGAAAATAGCAGCAGAAAAAAAGACAATAGGTTTTGTGATGCTAATTCAACACTTTGAAATCACTTTGACTGAAGTTTTCTGTGTGCAAATGCTTGAAGAATGCAGTTTTATGTGAGTGTTGTTAGTTATGACTTCTCTGTCATTTTTAAGGGATTTAAATCTGGCATGACAGCTAAAGAGGGTTGTATGTACTAGTGAAAGATACTTTAAGTACTCAGGATTGAAGACTTGACAGTGCTGTCGCATGGCAAGAAGTAACTTCACAATAACAGGTGTAATTCCCCAGCCTGCAAGTAACACAGATTTTCTGTTGTTTTATTGTTCACTTTTGGCAGGAACATGCTTTCTGCTCAGCATATGCTGTAGATGGCAGTAAGGGTATGCTAGAAAAGGGTGCATGAGCTAGAATAACTAAATTAAAGAATGTGTGTAAAACCTACGGATGGTTTCAGGTTTTGCATCTAAGCTGCTTATTTATAGCAGCAGTAATACTTACCAGAAAGGAGTGGTTATTTTTTATCACTTCTGGTAAAGACAAGGCCAACTTTTTCTTTCCATTGTGTTTGGTTCTGTCTGATTATTTTTTTATTATTTGTTTAAAAGCAAGATAATCTTTGCAGTTTGTCATGGCAGATGTGAAACATGACAATGTGTGGATTCACAGGCAGTTCAGACACTCTCTCCATTCCCTGGCATAGGTCGTGAATTCATTGTAAGTGACGCTGATAGCCCCAGGATTTGGGACTATCCCTATATTCTCAAAGTCTTCAATGGCCCTCTTTCTCCTCTTTGTTTCCTCTGTGCATACAGAAGAAACAAAGCAGGATATGTTGCCTTTGGCATAGCAGCTTCCCTCTGGTAAGGCCTGCCAGGGTTAAGAGTAAAACATGGTGCATGCTGAGCAGTGTTCTGCTCCTGAGACCTTTCTTTTAACCATACTGATCCAAAAGGCCCATAACTCAAGAAGGCCTCCTCAGCCTTCCCAAATAATTTTCACCCAACTCTGAAATGCTAACTGTAGTTTGATTTTCTCATTTCCTCCGTTGTCTTTGGTGGCTGATACCTCTGCTTCCATTATAACTATTCAGCTTCCCAAGGTACTCTCTCCTTGCTTTCTGTAATTATGTTCTCCTGTTGCTCTTCCTCTGTACAGTATGTGTACACACACGCATCTCTGTATATATGGAAAGCAGTTGAGTAATATTAGAGACTCACTGCCCACAAAACATAGGTTGGAGATCATTGGCACACTGTAAACGCCCATTCCACAAATTATATCACTGCAATACTCCTGTTAAAGCTGAAATCTCTCCCTGCTTGAAATCCAGCACTGAGTCCCTGCAGTGCTGTCCTTACTGGGCTTTCTGAGGTTCCTTAAGGGCTCTGCATTAGCCACAGAAAAGACATTTTCTGGTGTCATTTCTGCCCCAGTGACAAAAGAGACAGCATATACTCAGCCCCATGTTTCATCAGTTCTCCTGCTTTGGTCCAAGTGTCTTCCTCCTTATTACCCCTGTATCTCTTTGCTGCATGTTAAGTTCACTTGTTCTCTCCAGGTTGCCACAGGCACTTAGCATCCCTCACCATAGGGGTTAATATTGCTGTCATTTTTAATGAAATCAGTTTATTCTAAGAAGATGGATATGTGGATTGTGTGCTCCCTTGTGAGACAACAACTATGTTGTGATTTCTTTGTGGCCATTGAGAAAAAAACAACACCTTTCTGGTGATGATAGGGACTCTACCATGTTAAGCAGATATACATGGTGCGAACAGTAAGGAACGGTACCCCATAAGAAAGCATATTCTTGCCTTTAAGGGATAGGAAATATATCTAATCCCTGACCACTAATTTAAAAAATGTAAAAAAAGAAATATAAATATCCTTAAAGTCCAGTTTCTCTTTTTGCTTGCACTTAAATGAGGTCCTTTACATAATTATAGATTATCCACATCAGTTACAGCTTGTAAGCATATACAGCTTCATAGTGGAATTACTTCTAGATGTGGGATTTCACGTTTCATTAATATTTATTATAGTCTTCAGCTCACTTTTCTGCCCGACTAGAAAGTTACACAAAGCATTTTGTATCCAGTAACAAAAAAGTAAAATACTAAAACTATCACAACCAACTTTTAAGAAGAATTCCTGAAGCAGATGTTCGCAAACAGACAATTTTTATTAAAATAACAGTTGGAAGGAGTTTGCTTTCATTTGTTTGGCCCTCGAGGAAATTAAAAAGCCTTTCTATAATTTTGATTATAACTTCAAGAGAGGATTTTATTGTACCAAGGATGTGGTTGCATGAAGGATGGAGACCTTAAGGGTTTAAAACCTGGTTTTAAAAGCTACAAATTGAACTTCTCTTGTTAATCTTGGGAAACAAAGTCCTGTGGCAATTTTCTTTTTCTAATGTGCAGAACATGTAGGTCTGTTATAAAAACTGATAACATAAAAATGGCACCCACTTCTTCAGCACATCTGCTCCCTGAACGTATGTAAGAATAGCTGCAGACTCCTGTGACTAAAAGACTAAAGTACCTTCGATTAATTCTGCTGGGGTAGAAAAACAGAGGAGTAGTAATGGAGGAGTAATGGGTTTTTACACTTTTTTTTTTTTTTGCCTGTTATCAATAAAATAATTTAACTTCATTTTTGACTGTGAAAATCATGGGAAACTTTAGCTATTGGGCTCACGTCTCCATTGAGCAGAAGTATGTTGGCATCAATGGTGAAATTTCACTGGGATTTTATGGTGATGCTATCTTGAGGATATCTCCTCTAAATACATCCTTTGTACTTCTATAGCTTTCAGGTATAAGTATGGAAATTACTACTAAAGGTATTTTTCCACTAAAGAAAGAACTTAATCTGACTTCTAGAGCAAGTTTGAAGAATAGGGATACTCTTCATTAATTCTTCCTTTCTGAATCCTTGCATACATTGATCAGAAATTCTAGGAGCAAGGGAGATGTGGCTCTCCAAAATTCAACAGTGTCCCTTTTGTGAGGTAGTTTTTCAGAACAGAAGCACCATTATCCATGCATTGAGCATCAGATAAAGCTTTGATTATGATAGATGGGAAAGAGACAATGTCCGTAGTCTGTGCACAAAAATGTGAGCAAATGGCTTTTAAGGTCTAGTTCCAGCTATTTGAGGGCATCCAGAGGGTCACGGGATCTCTATAAAGTTGAGATGGTTGTCATTTATGTGTATGTCTACGTATTGTGTATTTATAAAGTGGTTGTGTGTGTGTAATGTATGTCTGCGCACTCAGGAGGGTACACCTATCTCTAAATCAATAGCATGCCCCAGAGACGTGGTCCACAGCCATCCAAACCAATGTGTTTTGTTAGACCGTGTTGCAGCTTCTGTATCCTTTGGTGGTGAGAGAATGGTCTGTGCCTGATCTCACGATGGAGTGAATTCAGGATGTAGCTGGGAGCACTGGCAAGGACCTGGGATTTAGGAAAGTGCCCTCAGTAGGTTGAACAAGCTGCCTTTCAGACCCCCATGAGTTAAAATATACTTGAAGAAAACTGAAGTTGTTAAAGAACTGAAACTAAAAAGCCCAACTTAGTCGTGACAAAATATTCCTGCATATAGCCAATTTGGGAATAAAGAACAGTAATAACTGGTTGATAAAGGAAGACTAAGGCATCATGCTTTACCCAGCAGGAATAAGAAAACAGGTTTAGAGTGGTAGGAGTTACATAAATGTTTAATTATGATGAACAAAATATTGATTCAGTGGTCTCAATAGTGCACTGCTAAGTTGGAGGAGTTATTCTTGAATGCTTACCAAAGTCTGTTATTAAAATCATTTTTGTTTACTTGGAAGATTTAAGAAAACAGCAATATGAGAATTTTTTTATCCAAACTGAAATGAAAACTGCTTGCATTTCTGTAACTAAGTACAAGGGTTTAAGAAACAAAAAGACATGCAAAAGTGATTATCAGCCCCACAGCATCTTGAAGGCTTATGGAAGAGTTATGGTTGATGCATGCATTTTGTAGGATCAGGCTTGTGTTTTACCTTCTGAGCTGCAGATTACACAGTTGGTAGCAATGGGACTACATTTACACAGGACTCAAGCTCTAGGCTGGCTTTAGGTTCAGATCCCAATTTTACATTAGTCATTATTTGAAACCACTAAGCCCGTATCTGCCTCTTCTGGTCTGTGTTTATTAGAAACACTCTGTGTGCATTTGTTTTAAAAACATATTGCATGTAAGCGGGCTCTTCCCTCAGAGTATTTCATCTGTAAGGAACAGAGTCCTTGGGAAGATTTGGGGCCTGGGCTGATCTTGTAAACAAGGAGCTCTGATTCCAGATCGGCAATAGGAGAAATTAGATATTAACACCTGTGCTATTCTTTTTCCTGTGCACTGTTTTCTGACAAAGTAATTTTCAATGTAGTGATGCTGTTACCTACCACTGTCATCTCTTCTTGATTTGCAGATGGGCTTCTTCCGCCGGAGGTACAAAGAAATTATTGAGGCTGAAAAGAGCAGGAAGGAGAATGAAGATAGTTGGGACTGGGTCCAGAAAAATCAGTGAACTGCCCATGAAAACTAAAGCCCAGTCGTGTGACACGTGCTTGCTAGCCTATAGGTCCTGCTCTCGTATCTTCCATATGTGGAAGAAGGAATCTTCTCCAGATTTTTCGGAGACCCCATTGATGCTGTGTCTTTATCACTCCAACAAGCTAGGGAACATAATCCTGAGGCAACCACTGCAGCCATGTCTGATGACTGGAGCGATTTACACTTCATTTAAGAGCTGAACTTTGAACTTCGGTAGCCAAGTTGCAGTGCAGAGCAATATTTATGAATCCAACTATGTGGTATACCCTCAGGGGAAGACTGTTACCTAAAAATATTTTTTATAAATATAAGCTTTTTATATTGATTATGTCTTTATATTTGTATCAATGTTTTATAGTTTCTATTGAATAGCTATATAGTTCACTCAAGCACTGATATCTGGCTAAACCCTTGGAAATACATATATGTATATACAAATCGTATTGTACTTTTAAACTTCAATGCAAGAGAGAAGAGAGAGATTTGCAGGTAAAAGTAGCTGAAATCCTCATATGCTTAATTCACAAGGTTTGGTAATGTTGTATGTATTCCATTTAATGGCAATAAGCCAAAGTCTTTTCACTATCTCTTTTTTTTTTTGAGTTGAATTTGGTATTTGATTTATTAACTAAAGAACCTAAAGTATTACACAGATGTGATGTTCTGTATCTGAGTCTGTCCTGTACTGGCCTGAATGGGAGAGGATGAAAATGTTTCCTCATTGATGTGTAGCAAGAGTTGTAGCTTGCTTTGGCTCACTGAAGAAAGCATCACAGAACATTTTCCTTTGGGAAGTTTTCTCTTGCAGTCTTTAGTACTTTGATAATGGTCTAGGACTGTACAATTGAAATACCAGAAGGATGTAATTGGGCCAAACACTGTGGCATTGACAAATTCATTGGAATTAAAAAAAATAATAATACTGGAGCCATATTAATATTAATGTTAAGAAGGATAGTTTTTAAGCTACTGTTAATGATTATGATCCGTTGCTATCAGAGCAAGTGATTTATTGCTACAAGCTATGAGCATTATGCCTGCCTTGTGGATTTTATACACGAGTCATGAGTTTGTTTATGTGATAATTTTAAGAGACATAAGTAGATACGAGAGTTAAAATGTTTGGATTTTAAGATTCCCTGCTTGAGTGTTCCAAGTACTGAATGTCATCCTTCCTCAATCATTAAGAAGGAAGTTTAGTCAAGGTGCAGATGTTACTGGATTTCAGATTGCCACTTTATTTGCTGGTAATTCCTTAGCAAATTATTGCTGAATTAGTTGCAATTGATTCAACCATGTTCCTTCAAAAAGCTTGTGGATTCCTAAATAGAAATAGTGGAATTCTGTAAGACTTGGGTTTAGATTCTACTTGTACTTTGCACCTTGTGTAAATAAGAAGTAAATGTTGGTATAAAATCCATGTAAGGGAAAGAAGGGTCGAGCTCTGTGGTAGATGAAGGAGAAACGGGAATGATGGTTGCAGGATTTCTCGTTCCATGAGGGTAATGTAAAAGAACTGCTGGAAGTTTGGAAACTTGAATACAGAGAACATGCAACAAATCTGCTTGAGAACAGGTCTTATTGTTGCTCTTCCTTGCCAAATTCATTATAGCTTCAAATTTAGAGAAATTAACTACATCCATATTGCTGTTTGCCTTTTTCCTTCACTGGCATTAAGTGCCTGCTATTACAATAGTATCAGTCAATATTTATTTACTTAACTACCTGCACCCATTAGGCAGAAGATGGTTTTTAAGTGAATGAAGTGTATTGATTCAACATTTGACAAGAAAAGCTATTAGCCTATTCAGTTATCTTTCTTAAAACAATCATTGGTGCTCTGGCATATTTCATATAAGAAATGATCACTTAAGCCAGAATCTGAAAAGAAACCTGCTGAGGTGAAATCCTGTTATAATCACATATAGTGGACTTCAGATTTTTCATCAGAGTGCAAAAACAAAGGGCTGATGGCCTTTGACTGCAGTGTTGTATTTGAGGCTATTGAATTCCTCACAGTATATTTGACATCAGTTAGTTTTGCTAGTATTTCAACCTAACATATCTATTTTTTCTGTTGCTGAGAAATACCTAAGACAAATAGAAGTCAAACATGAGATTGATTCACAACAGTGAACTAAGACATTGCTTAAAGTATTTGGTGAAAAAAAAGAAGTCCACTTATTCGGCTGTAAGACATTTCAGTACCTGCCTTTTCTAAAACTGACCCCCCTCAAAATGGTAAAGTAGTAATTTGGTGAAAACATAGTTCAGGGAACAAGTGAAATTTGTGAATTTAACTAAATTGGAAAATCTCCATCCAAAAAAAGGAGGGAGTTCTCTTAGAAAACATTGCTTTCAGATCTGCTAAAAATGTTTGATAACAGTATTTTAAAACTCGAGATTAGTTATTCCTTTGAAGCATCTTTTTAATGTATATGAAGAAAAGAATTTAAAAAAAACCCTAAATGCCCATTTAGCATTTTATATTGTGTTGGACACATTTTTTAAGTGGGTTTTTTTGGGTGGTGTTTTTTTTTTTGGCTCAAGGCAAAAATCTTTTTCTTATTTGATTAAAGTTAAAAATGATTAAAAATTAAATCCCATTTGATTGAGCCTGCACTGGACTTTCTTGATCTCTGACTTGAATTGTCTGCTATTGATCCAGCACAAGCCGTCACTCAGTGAAAATCTAGTTGTTGGCCAGATTACTGACATACTCTTGAAATAACCCATAAATTCTTAGTATCACCACTGTTAGGTGCTCAGTAGTTCTGCTGTCACAGATGCTTTTGATTTTATATGTATACACTTCATAATTATTTTTTTGTGTGTGTCAAATTCCATTGTGGCTCTTGCTTGGTTGCAGTTAGGATAGTCAGATTTGCCAATGAAACTTAGCAGTACTTAGTATTAAAATCCTGTAGATGCACCTTTCCACTCCTTAAAAACCAACCGAACAAGACAAGCAAAAAACCACCAAACTCTTAATATCAGTTGGTTGCAATCATCTTCTAACCCTAAAATATTATGGAAACGTAATATACTACAAGAATCTGTATAAACTAGCTGTGCTATAGAGCTGATGGGATTTTTAAAAAGAAATCACAATAAATGGAATTGTATCAAAATCTAGAGACATGGTTACTTCGGAAATTGCTTCTAGAGCCCTGGAAGTTCCCTTTTGTCAGCTGCTTGTTAGTTCCTTTGTGCTGTACCACTTGCGCCGCAGAGCTGGGAGAAAGTCATTGTATCAGTTCTCTCCAGTTAATCCGTTTCAGGACAAAGTCATGAGTTGTCTTGGGACAACTTCATGGAAAGGTTTGCTGAATTCTCATTTCATTTTTTTCGGCAGCAGACTTGCTTTGCGCTGGCTCCAAGCTATGCAGGTGGAAGCTTTGAAGTGGGGCAGTAATGTTTTCAAATGCATCACCTGGCATCCAAGAGATCTTTTGTTTAAGCCCTGGAGCTAGCAATGTGCAAAATGTCTTCTTATGTAAACTACCCATGAAGTTGCTTTTAGGGTAGGAAGAAAACAATCTGTCTCAGAGGAATATGGTTAGGAAGAAAGGGAAGGGGGGAAATTAAAGAAAAATTCACTTAATGCAGAGACCCGAGCTGTGGCAACCCCATTTAATTTCACCTTGACATCCAGAAGATCACAGTCATTTCAGAGTTCTGGTTGCCCACAACATAGGGATGAATTTCACTTCTCAATCATAGGTGCAAGCACTTTGCCACTTTGCGCAGCATTCATGACCATTTCATTTGAAAGCCAAGCATCTGCCCTTGTGAATCTCTGTCAGTTCACCCACAGAACAGCATGGCTGGTGTACTCTGAGGCTTTCACCCTACTTGGCTGTTGTAGCTAACAAAAATACTAGCTGTTTTTCTGAACAACCTAGTTTTTTAATTGCTCAGTTACAATGAGGAAGTCAGCAAACTGTAGAAAACACTTGAGCAGCCTCTGAATTGAAGTCACTTTGCAAATCATTTGGATTAACTGAGAAATTGTGCTTGATGTGAACCCCAAGCCTGTAATCCACTTTCATCTCAAAGTGGCAAAGGCTTTTGCAATGCTGAGCATACCAGTGAGGACAACCCTCTCTGCCTTGATACATGAATGGGAAGGACCCTACATACAAGTCAGTGCACGCAGGTAACTTTGCAGAGAGCAACAGTTGTGCAAAGACTGTGTTTGGCAATACTTACTATCAACTTTCTTGAATGTCTTCTGTTTATGGGCACATTTTGGAGTCTTGCACAAATTTCCAGCATAGTATCCATGTGGCGTGGGCATATATTAATCTAGCTTTCACGAAAGGGTTAAGAGAGTCATGGAACTAATTTCTACCTTTGCCCAAGTTCATCCACTTGCTAGGGTTTCTTGGACATAAATGAAAGTAGGATTTGGTTCATTTAGTGTGTGTTGATTAAACTGGCATGAAGACTGTAATTGCTTTTGGAGCATGATTTGCATACACAGTAGGGTACCCACACCATTGTCACTCCTTTTTCTTAGAATGTCACTCCTTATGTATTGTAAAATTGTATGTTTCTTTTTGTGAACTTGTGGTTGGAAGAATGTGTTCACTCCTGTTGATGTCACCTGTATTTAGAAGCTCGTGTTCACCTGTATTCTAATTCACTTGCACTGGTTTGGAAATGTCAGGTTTACAAGAATACAACTTTTTGGAATAAAAAGTGGCTGCAAAATTATCCTAATAATATCATTTTGTCAGTTATTGTCCTTGTTCATTAGTTGGGTGAGACATTTTCTACTGTATGATTGAATTAAATGGTATGTGCATGGTTTATCAGTGTGTGGATAACAGGCATCTCGTAATTCTGTGACTTGTATAAAGTCAAGCTATTTGGAGACTGCCAGTGTAACTTGCCTGACTACAGTATTGTGAAACCATGGAAATAAAATAATAGCGGTGGGAATGATTTATATTTCAACACTATCGCTCTATCAATATCAAATAAAACCCCATGTGGTGGTGATACTGCCCTTTGATAGAAGTGTCAACCTGTAGAACTTGAGTTCTGTTTTAGTATGTAGGAATTTGGACACAAGTCAAATTATTCACATTAATGTATTTTTTTTCTGCAAGAACTTATATTCCATGAGTAGCTAAATAACACGTTTGAAAGATTTTCTTTGTACATCCCCATGTCTTACTTTGTCAAAGGGAGTAGAAGCTGGTAGAAGCAGCAAACAAAAGCCGCATTGATTTCTGTGGCTGTGGAGTACCTCTTTGTATTTTTTAATACTTGTAAGAGGTCCCGTTAAGGTTTTCCCATCAGTCTGAGGATGGGTGAATCTTCTGTGGCAAAATACGAACTAACCTGAACCTTTGTTCTTCTCTATGAGGGTGGTGAGGCACTGGCACAGGTTGCCCAGAGAAGCTGTGGCTCCACCATCTCTGGCAGTTGTTCAAGGCCAGGTTGGACGGGGCTTGGGGCAACCTGGTCTAGTGGAAGGTGTCCCTGCCCATGGCAGGGGGTTGGAACTGGAAGAGTTTTAAAGTCCCTTCCAACACAAACCAAGCTGTGATTCTGTGATTCATTCTAAAACAAAACAAACAAACAAAAGAACCTGAAAATTCCAGACTCTCCCTTTCCTTGTCATGGTTTCTTCTCTGCTTTTTGTGGAGACCCTTCATGCAAGTGTTTCAGTGTTCATCAGCCATAAAGAAAGTCTGTTTCCTCTGCATTAGGCTGCCAGCTAAATATCTAAGAACAGTCTGGGCAGAGGTAGGACCAGACTCAGAGCACGTTTGTACGGGTGGAAGACCACAGCTTTGTGTGCCACAAAGCCAAAGGCATTAGGAGGGCTCCAAGTAGATGTGGGTACTGGCATGTAGGGTAACACCTTTCAAAGTAAAAATAAATGTTCTCAGTCAGGAAATCTTTCTTCAGGGGAAAGCAAATATTGGTGGGCAGAAGCAGGAGGAGGATGGAGAGAGGAATGCAATACACAGTTTGCTTTTGGAGATTAGTGGAAGCTTTAGTTCAGCAGCAGCTAAAATAATAACCAGGAACTTGTAGATGTACTAATCCTTTTTGTTACATAGGAGCTTTGGAAGCAGGCGGTGGCTGTCCCCTGCTGGGGAAGGAGGATTGATGGGCTGACACTGCCCTCTGTGGGGATGCTCGCCTTTTCCTTTTTGATAAGCAGAGACCAGCAGTGTCTATTTCTACATTGCAGGATTTTGTGTGTTTTCTTCTCCTTAAGTTGCTTTTAAGAACCTCGTAGGACTTCTGTGACAAAGCAGCTTTGATTTAGAAAACAAATCCAGGCTTTTACAGATTTTTCTTCCAGTTTTACCGAGAAGGGAAGAACTAGACCAAAACTAGATCAAAATTCAAGGAAGATGTTCTTTTACCATGGAAAACCCAGCTCATGCTGCTCAGCCTGGCTCCTGCATAGGGCTGGAGCTGGTCTGACATTTTGGCTTCCTATGCTGGCCATTGGCCTGCTCTCAGGGTTGGATGTAATGGGAGATCTTTTCCGTATAGTATTGAAACACCCCATAAGAAAGAGGTAAGTAACTTTTCTCCGTGCCTTTTGGGTCTGATGGAGTGGATACTGACCTGAGCAGTCCTAAGTAAGATATCTTAAGTTGAATAAAATTTTGAGTGCCCATAACGCAGTAGATAATTGAGTCCCAGAATGACTAAGGAGAGTGTTGTGGCAGTCATTAGAGGTACAAAGTGGATCTTCGGTCCTCTGGCCTCAGCTGGCTTGCTACCAGAATTAAAATACAAGAAAAGCAGCTATTTTGTGAAGACTCAAATTTACAAACGAATTTAAAATCATATGACTGCTCATTCCTGCATATCCAAGATGTCAACATTTTAAATGCCTGCAAATGGAGATTTGATTTGCAAGTGGTTTTGACAGAAGTAAAACAAGATAGTGGGGAAATGAATCATCTTAACAAAAGAGCAGTGGAAATTATTTTTTCATGTCTTAGCTGTGCTATATTTCCTTTGAGTGCCGGAAAGGATTAATTCATGGATTTCCAGTTCATTTCTTCTTTGCTTTTGATGCAGTCAGTGTTGTTTTAATGCCTGAACTTCTAGATGCACAATGTTTTGGTAAGTTAACCAGCAGTTCAACAGCTGTAAAGAATCAGAAATTAATGAAGTAGTAACCCTGAGCAGAGATGTCCCTGCTGCAGACATGTATTCAGGTATGATGTATTGACTTTCATGAAATTACTCTAGATTTATACTGACATAAGTGAGAAGGGACTCAGACAGGCTCCCTTGAAGCTGAAGGACACACATCATGAGACAAACTTTGCTCTAATCTGCATAAATGGTAATGTACAGTAATTTCTGTCATTTAAACAGTATTCCTCTGGGTTTGCTATCTGAGAGCTGTGTAATTCAATCTTAATGTTGTTGCGCCATGTTATATTCAGAAAGAGAAAAGGAATAGTAAAAAAGCAATCACTTTATCCAGCAGAGAGACCACTTCATAGACAGGATATATCCTGTCCTTCATCAGTTGCTCAGTGGAGATGGGACACTTGAGAACTGGGAGCAATCTGCCCCCTTACCTTTATCAGGCTGATGGCCAAAATTCCTGTTATGTATTTTGCTGTGTAGATTTCAGGAGAATGGCACAGTATAGGTAGCTGTGAATAAAGGAATTACCTAGTAAGAGGTCAGAATACCTACTCAGTATTAAATTCATGAAGTCTATGTGTAGGGTTGGAATAGAAAGAGATAGAGATTATTTTCTCCAATTTAATTTTCAGGGTGGAAGATGTGAGACTGCATCTAGCAATGTAAGAAAACACAAGTTTTTTGTGAGATTGCCAAACACCAAAATCAAGGTAGTGTGTTGCTCTATTTCTTAGCTCAAGACTGCTCATGACATGGCTTCACCAAAGGAGAGGCCCATGCTTCACCTTAATCAGGTGGTACATGTCATCCCACAATAACCTTGTCTCATACTCCAGTGCCCGCTTAGCTGTACTTGTCCCACTCTCATTCTCATCCTACAGACACTACCAGGTATTTCACCTGGCCTCTTCTTAAGTTTCTCCTCTGCTTCATAAGTGTTATTACCCTTTTCTCTCTGTCCAAACAGAGGGCTAATTAAAAATAAAGTGATTTTTCCCAACTTGCACATAGTTTGAAATATGTCACTTTTGTTCCTGACCCAAAGAAAGATTTCTCCTGCAAATCTGGCAATTTTCCCAACTGCATCAGTAGTTCTGAGGCCAGTGGCAGGTTGTGTTGGGCACTGTGGTCCTTTTCTCAGCTTCTTTTTTGATCTGACTTACTAGTGAGGTTGAAGTGTACCTTGTCAAAATGCTAATGGATGTGAAATCTGAGACAGATAGACAGACTGACAGATAGATACATAGACACATAGACAGACAGATAGATGTGTATATGACTGAAACTTACTTTGGAAGTGGAAAAATTATATAAAAAGGCCAAGCCTGCCAAAGCCTTAGCCCTTCAGAATAATGTAAACCTTTTGTTTGGAATTCTGAAATGCAATTAGGAACATGGGATTGGAAGGTCCTCAAGTCCAATCTTCTGTTTTCATTGGCAACTACTCTACATATTTCCTTTCACAAACTGACTGAACAAAGTCCAGTAGAACTAGTTTAATTTCTTTTCCTTATTACTCTTGCTAAAAGACTATCCTAGCACCTCATTTTGATGGTGCTGTTAATAGTAATTTTCATCCCAATTTGTTCTCTTGCCAACAAGGTCTTATTTTAAATAGTTCTCTTCCTTCCTTCTTGTCCTGAGTTGATCTTTCTTGAACATGAGTGACCAGAAGAAGACACTGTTTTCCAGGTGAGGTACCAAATTCCTTGTCCAACACCTAGTACATCACCTGTACAGCAAGATTGACTCTTCTGGTTCCATGAAGGCTGCCAGCTCTCTATGAAATGTCTTGAATGATGAGAGACATTGAAAACACCAGCAGAAACAACTATCTCAAGAGCTTTTCATCTACAATTTTGTGGAGTCTGGAATTGAAATACTGTACTTGCCCCATGGAGAAAGTTATTATGAGATGAAGGGAACTACCTCGTGGTTATGTCTGGAGCTGTAGATCTTTGCAGTAGGATACCTTCCTGCTAGATGAGCTAGAAGGGAATAATAAGGGTTCTCCATCTGAGGCTTTGGCTGTATTTTGACAAAAATTAACTGAAACATATATATAAATGCATAAAGTTTGATTTCAGTGAATATTTTCACCACAAAATTCCTAACTAGTGCTGACCACGTGCAGGGTCACCAAAACACCCATTGGTCTTATTAATGCTCAGAGTTTTTCCTAAGATGTTGTGCACTTAAAACACCATTAACTATTGCCTAATTACTTTCAGCAATGAGTTATGAGCAGAAAAAAAAGTTCTCTGAGATGATGAAGTTGTCAATTATAGCTGGTAATTAAGGGGCAAGGAACATGTTTTATTTAAGAAGATAAATATGTCCCCAAATGTGGAGCATCTGAAAGTTCATAATCATAAAGGTATTTGGTAGTTGATGTGCCACAGTCACCTTCAGTAGATACTCATTTAAGATGACCCCTTTTGTGTGTGTTCAGTAGGCTTTGTATTGGCATATGAGCACATTGCCCATTGAATGATCCGCTCCTCTTTGTCTGAGTGCCAGGCTAATTTACCTTAGTATGCAGTGGAAATGTTATTTTACTTTATGTAATTAGTTTTCTGACTACAATAGCTGTCATACGTCTGAGTGCTGGCACACCCTACAGAGAGCAGTCTTACAGCAGGATAAGTTCCTAGGAGTAGTTTTAAAAGTAATGGCTTATTTTGGCAACAGGTAACAAAAGGTGACAGATACTACAAAGAGGACACTGTTAGTTATTCTGTTTGGAATAATCTTTTGCTCGATAAAATGGAAAAAAAATGGTCAAAGTGTAAATGGGCCCTAAAGCCCCCATGTATTTTCTAAGGAAAGACTTGTGTAGTCTAAATGTCATGAAAGAATCTGGAGTTATTTGGTCCTGTTTTAATTTCTTTCAGTAATTAACTCTTGATGTTATTCCTTGGGATAGTAGCACAGATTTAGGCTAAGTCTTTTGGAAATAGCTGAAGTACTATTTACTAACTCACTTAAACTAGATGATCATTGTAGGCTCCTTCCAACTGAACTATTTTATTCTGTTCTTGTTCAATGACTTTTCAATAAACTAAGACCTATATGACTCTGATTTACATGCAGCATTGCATTTATGTATTTATTATATTTATAGCTATATTATTTATTATATTTATAGAAGTTTTTTAGAGTTAATTCTGTAATGTGTGGAGAATTCTAGGTGTATTAAACTCTGGTAGGTACAGAATCCTACCATTCTCCTGGTAGGATGCAACTTTTTATTGGCAGAAGGTGTCTGCTCTCAGTGGTTAGGGGGTGTATATGTAAATTGGGACAGCTCTAGGGTATGGACGATGCACAGGAAAATACTCAAGATGTTATCTCATTGATTTTGTTTGCAATGTGAAACCAACTGACATGTAAAAGAAAAAATCACTAATGGGCATGAAAAAAAAATATATCACCTCTGGCTCAGGAAATCCCAGTGATTCCGCACTGGAGGCAGGATGAGTGTACTGGGGAAATGTCGGTTCCCGTTTGACCTGCTGTTTTTGTCTACATGTCTGCAGTGTTGGAGACAGGATGCTGGGTGAGATGGACCTTAGGTCTGGTGCAGAACATGCATTTGCACATCATCATGGCTTTCAGCTGGTCTCTGTCAGCAAGGGAAATTCTTCAGACAAGCTATGGCACTAGAGAACTCCTCTGGCTTCTTAAGGGAACTCTTTTTGTTTTGTTTCAGTGGTTGCAATAATAATAATTTAGAAAATCCTGTTTCCATATAAGTAGAAAAAGGAATATGCGTTTCCATGTAAGCCAGCTATCATCTGTCTTAGAGATAATAATAGGTCATAGTAACAGAATAAGGAAGGCTGAGGAGACCAATTTAGGGTTTTTTTTTTAATCTCATCTTTTGTATCTTTCCTTTTGCAGTTGAAGAGTGAATTCTTTCAATGGCTCTTTCATCTCCCAAAAAAGCCTGCTTCTAAGAAAATTAATATTTCACACTAAGTCTACCAGAAGGTCCCAAATATCCCAAGTATACAATATAGAACACTTCAAACATCCAATTTCCCAATATGATTGCGAGTCATGCCAAACCTCACCAAAGTGATATCTAAATATTCTGTTGGTTTCCATCACTTAAAGTTTTAATTCCTTCTAGAATAGCTCTTTATAATCTGTTTTACTGTCTAGCATTCTCTCATCATATAGTTGATAGCAAATACCTTCCCCCTGCTGCCCTGAACATATGTTACCGCAGCAAAACATTTCAGTTTGTTCCCAGAGGAAAACTGTCCTTCAAATGCCAATCAACAATATTAACTACAGCAACAAAACAAATTCTACTGTTCTTAGCTCATCCTAAAAGCCAAAGTGCTGCTGAAGGCAAGTCGGGAACATGCCTGAAAGTTAAAGGAGTCCACTTAAACAACACTGAAGAACTGTAATTTGAAATTGCAGTTTAAGTCTCAAATAGCAGGTGATGACTGCTTCTTCCATGTCTTTGTGTTGAAGCAATTACATTATATGAAGTGCTAATAAATGTTTATGCTTTGTTTCCCCACTCTCTATTTTTTCAGTGGAGATGTAGCTCATTGAAAAGTGCAGAATGAAGGCTCTGAAGAACCAAGTCTTCTCCCTGGGGATCAGGTAGGCCCTCAAAACACCACCAGTGTTGTGATGAGTGTTGCCAACACACACTTGGATACTGAAATAACAAGAGATGCTGTTGGAATGTGAAGCTGGACCCTAATGATTTACCTGTGAGCAAAATTTCAATGAGACCGTCAATGGTAATGTGGGCATGTCTGTGATGTTCAGCAGAATCTGGTTCTTAAGCCCATCACAGCAGATATGTCTAAGAGGAGAAGTTATGTCTAAAGCCATAATCAGGTCAGTGCCAGCAATTTTTTTTCAGGGAATAGGCAGGCATCAGAAGCTATTTTCATGTAGACCACCAAAACTTGTCACATTAAATGAACTACTGGGTTATTTTAAATGTACTTTTAAAGCTGAGTAACAAGAGACTTGGCTACCTGCCTTCTGAGCTGCTGTTGTTTCTACACTGGTGTTCCAACTTCTAGACCTTGTTGTATGAAATAAGTGCTCCAAAGCTTCTGTAGTGTAAGAAGATCCTACAAGGCTTTGATCATCATCTTGCTGATTGATCTTAATCATGTAAAAATCTGCCATTTAATGACATGGTCAACACAAGGAATTTGAAAGAAGGAAGGGAGAAAAAATTTTGGGTATAGTAAAAGTAACACTGGCCCTATGATTTAAAAGCAAGTTGTGCTAATATGATGTAGCATTTTCTTCTGAACCCACTTTAATTGATAGCTGCACTTTTCAGAGTAGTATAAATTTTAATATCAGACAAGTTTTCATGGGAATTTATATATACTAGTCTGACTTAAATTACCAATGAGTCTTAGCCAGACAACAAGTCTATGCCCTGTTTAAGCAGCAGTATGCTCTAGCAGTCTTAAAACTGCAGGCTTGGTTATGAAAATATGGGTCATATCCTCTAATGCATATCGTCCCCTCATTTGCTGTGAATTTGAATCATTAGTGTGTTCAAAGCCATCTTGGATAATCAGGATAACTTCCTAAAATTGCATCTCATGATGTCTACAATATCACAACAGCATCCTGCTGCATCACTTACTTTAATGCCCTGTGTCTTACTACTTCATCCTATTCTGCTTTCCTGTGTCCATTCGGTTTTTCAGCCTTGTGCCTGAGACTATAGAAACCGCAGAAGTGATGGGGCAGGGATCTGCTATTTGGCTTGTCCTCAGACGCTATATTATGGATGCAGGAAATCTCAGACTACTTGAAAACTAGATAGACCTTGAACCCTAGACAGAAAAAAAATAAATTATAAAAGTTAAATGTTTGGTTCTTAGAAACCATCTTGTTTAGTTTAGGTGCTTCCATTTCTTTATGGCAAGCACTTCCAGCACAGCCACAGCGGAGGTAATTGGAACAGCCAAGTGAATGTTAATCTGAGGAGGATTAAGCCCACTGTCTATAAAGCTCACGTAGCTCTCAAGCAATCCAGCAGTGATCAATTCATTATCATTACAAGCAGCCTGCCAAAAAAAGCCTACAGGCTATTGAAGGCAAGATGACTGTAAAATTAGAGATCAGACCAACTCTAATGTTCACTAATGGACATGAACATTAGCCTTGCAGCTTTAGCCAAGGCTCTGAAAGAGACCCTGGTGACATTTTGGGATAAATTACATTAGGGATTGAAGATTTCATTATTTTATTTTTTAGTTTAACATATTGATTTTTTTTTTTTTTTAATTGGGAGTTAAAGTGGTTGATGAAAGAAAGGAGTTGGAAAGGATATTGGAAGTGGAAAGGAATGAAGATTGCCCACTGGCTTCTCCTTTCCAACCTCAACCATTCCACGATCTTATGAAATATTCTTTTCCTAGGCTTTTGCAATATTCAGCAGCGGAATTTCTGAGTGAATATTTTTCTCCCCACAAAACTTTATTTGTTTGCTTTACAGCCCAGTGCTAGTACTGTCAAGCTCTACAGGCCAAATGGAACAGTAGAGGTAAAACTGACACCATATAAACTCAAAGCGCCAAGTTTTTTGCGTACAGAGAGCTGCTTGCTGTTAGTGAACAGATCTGAAGCAATAAGAAACAATTTCTGCTGTCTTGATTACTTTATTATTAATAAGCTGTGATATAACCTCTAGGCAGAAGTTATGATTTTAACAGTGTTTAGGAGGCAAGTAAGCTGTGCACAACAATTACAAGAACAAGTGACTTGAAAGATACCTTGATGTGTAAGCAGTGTTCCAATTTCCTGATTAGATTTAGCATCACATGAAGAAACTTCCTCATCTTCAGTTTTGTTGCAGAAATGACACCGAAACAAAAACTTGTTGCACTCCCTTTTTTTCACCTGCGCTCCATTATTCTGACTAAACTCCTATTAGCTGTCCACAGCTACCCCAGGATTAGTTCTGCCTTTACTTAGCTCTTTCACAGACCACTTTATCATGTTAACTTGGAACAAGCTCCATTATATAAAGTAGCATGACTGCAGCACTGGAAGTTACATGCAAAAACCTGGGCAGGACTTCTTCACTGGCAGCCTCTGGGATTTGGGGCTGCCAGGCATTTACTGGGACATTTCAGGCATTCATTATTGTCTTTGTGTGGACTTCAAAAAGTGCATTTAGAGAAACCCAGCAATATTGAAAAACTGCCCCTTCACTGCATTTTCTGAAGCCTTTTAAGCAGAAACTTCTGTTATTCATGGCAGACGCCTGTGTGCTTACACACTACCACAGAATATTTTGCATCTTCCCTGTAGCAGATCTGCACCAGGGCTCTCAGCAGCTAAAGAAGGCCCCACTGCCTGTAGCTTGCCCAGGGACGCTGCCCAAGATGACTTCTGTGGTCATAGCCCAGTGAGCGCTGGATGGCGAAGCGCAGGGCTATCCATTGAAATCTGAATTGGCCTCACTGTGTTCACAGTGTGCTTTTCCCTAAAATATGCCTGGAAAATAAGCTGGGAGGTTTGAGACTATGAGACTCAGGCAGGGCCCCAGGAGATACTAATTCCTGTGGACTACCTAGCCTTAGGAGAGCTGCTTTAATTCTCTGGAGAGTTGAAGGCAACAAAGGCAGTTGGAGGTGGTGAGTGAGGTGTGTGTAAGGGATGGGGGAAGAAATAAAGAAATCAGGGAAAAGCTCAGCATTATTTAGGTTGTTGGCTATACTGGCCCCAATGCAGTTTATTCTAAAAGACATGCTAAGTGTGAAGATCTTTTCTGACAGTTATACAGCCCATATCCTAGAGGGGATGCAACCAAGACAGGCTTCTTATTGCTAAATGAATACTGCCCCAGTGCTGATTGGAGGGGAACATAACCAAGACACTCCCCAGCTGTATTTTGTGTTTTCATACCAAAACATTTCCTTCTCCTTCCCATTCTCCTGTTTTCTCCATATTTGTTAATTTACTTCTCTTTTTCTCAAGTATTGTCATAATTGCTCTACAACAAAATCCTGAATAAAGTAACAGGAAACTGAGGAAATAAGATGAGCACTCACCCCTTTCCTCAAGGTGTTTTGCTAGAAGACATAAATGGAGGTTACAACGTGCTGGAGACACATCTTGGCTGATCCCATGTCTATCACAAGCTGCTCAGATTTACCTAGTTACCACTAAACTGATGGATGTTCGTTGCTTCAGGAGAAGGCAGGGCAGGGGAAGAAAATCTTACATTTGTGTAGCAAAAAACCAGAAGATGCTTGCGTTGAAAAGCAATCAAAAGCTGGGAAAGAGCAGTGAAAAGGCAATGCACTATCCTCACATAGCTGCTGAATGAAAATTCAGTACTATGATACAGAAACTTCTTCAAGGACGCAAATGTCTCCTGTGCTCGCCCATTAGAAAGCTGCCCTTCTGCATCTTTTAGGGTGAAATTCTGTTCCTTTGAGACCACATTTTATTGTTGATTTTGGCGGGAGCAGGGACTTAACCTGAATATTTTATGGTACCATCACACAGCATAGCATCTTATAATTCTTGTTGGGGGGTGGGGGGAAAGAAGATCTGATATTCATTTGTGATGCCATGTGGCAAAGGATATGTCCATATGGCCATGTTCACAGCAATCAAACAGATAACGCCACTGAATTCAGTAGGCACCATCACGGCACAGCCCTGTGGAGGCTGCAAGAGAAAAAAAAGTAGAAATCATTGATTCAAATGAGGCCAGGATTTCACCTCATGTTTTTAGTGTAGCAAATGTTATTGCAAGCCCACACAGAGCCAGCGTGAAGTGCAAATTACCACAGGAATTTGTCATATTCATTACCAACCTAGCATCATTAGTTTATGTGAGTGTAGGCAATTAGAAGAGAGGTTTCAGTTTCTTTCTTTGAAAATGTGAATTTTATTAACAAAATGACAAGCTTTCTTTCAATGAAAGCAAGTCATATGCTGCAGGAAGAGCCATAAATCTAAGGATAGAGCTGAGAGCCAACGTTTAGCGAAGACAGCATCGCTCCACAGTTTAGAAAACAGGCAATAACTCAATTCCTCCTGTACATGGGAATCCAGTAGAAGAAAAGTGACCATAGCTGAGGAGATTTTGTTTGCAAAGGCAGATTTAAAGCTACTGAAGAGTAAAGACACTCAAGGGACATCAGTGGACCTTGTAAGATGCTGTACCTAGAGTTGGTTATTTTCCACTGATTTCTTTCAAATTTTTTTGTTATTTGATGACAAATAACAAAATTGGGGGGGGTGGGAAGGCTTACTTTATAACCCCTGTATGTGAAACAGAGCCTCATACTTATTTTGAGCAATAATATTTCTCCCAGCAAATAAGCAGACCTGACGAAGATGCCCCCTTTTTCTCCCACAGGAGTTAGTCCCACCCCAGCATGCTGCTATTAACTCAAGTCTGGTTCCATCTGATTTCCTTTTTTGAGTGTTGGTGGGAGCAGAGAAAACGCGTAGTAGCAGTTTTATCCATGGATGTATAAACATTGTGTATGTTTGAGAAAGCTACATGCAGGCAAAAAAAAACAAACCTCAAAACAACCCAGTTTGCAATCTGGTGTAACCTTCCTGCACTGCAGGGTAGCTGCCTTCGCTGTGATTTTGTCACCGCCCGGGGTGAACGGGAGCTGTCAATGCGGGTAATCCTATTCTAGAGCGACCTCTCGTGTTATGTCGGCTAACTTCTGTTCGTGTTAGTTTAGTTCAGCCAGTTTTCATTAAGGCTACGAAAATATCATCAAATCGCTTCTGCTGCTGGTTTTGCTCTGTGCAGTTGCACTTCCCTCCCCATGCTTGTTGCTTAGTCAATGTGCTGCATTGCACTGAAATCATCCCAACAGCACTAGCGAGAGGATTTCCCCCCTCTTTTAAATTAATTTTCATGTATATTCACTTCTGTTCGGAGTCTTCACCTTTCAGTGAAATGACCAGATGTCTCAGCAAGCCTGGAGCAATGCTGGCATCAGGAGACTTCATCCCCATCCTGAGTACTGCAGACTGAGATGCCAATATGTTCTGGTTTGTAATGGATGATTGATTTGCAAGGCTGTTTTGCTCTGATTCTCCCTTGCTTAAAGAAGAACTGGGCCTTTTTTTTTTAGAGGTATATATATATACACCAAGCAGTATTCCCCCTGTTTGTGCTCTTGTGTCCAGCAAATCCTACTCTATTACTCTTCTAACTTGCTGTTCTTTTGTTTGTGACTTTTTTTTTCCTCCGGAGGGGTTTATGTTGTTTGGATCTTTAATAGCAGTAAAATTACATTGGGGAAATAACTAGACCAGTCTCCTAAATACCTTTGAATGTGCAAAGCTCATCCTTGGTGGAAGGAAGTTGAAGCCCCTCCTCAGCAGCCGTGTGGACAGAGCACCACACTTTCTGCATTCTCCTTGGGCCCATTGTGCATCTCCTTCCCTCACTCTATGCATCAGATCCAAACATCCAACACTCACACTTTGTAAGGCTTTGTAAGTTGTGTCTTTGGGCACCATGGCAAACCCTGTGGTGAGACCCCTTAGGTTCTGCAAGGGTATGAAGCTGTGCAGCCTGCTCCAGCTGTGTTGGCTTTGGAAAGTACCCACCTCTGGTGGAAAGACCAGAAAAATTGTTTCTCTGTGTGTAACCTCTCTTCCTACTGACGTTCTCCTTTGAAATACCAGTACAAGTCAGACAGCTGCTAGGCAGTAGCCTGTGAATAATCAGAAAGTTAGAGTTTGGACCTTAGTGGCAGTTGGCATAAGACTGGAAGTAAGATTTAGAAGTTACAACCTCCAGTTTATAGTCCCCTATAGTCTTTTCCATGAGATCTGGAGTACAGCTTTGTTGAACAATTGTAAAATCACTAATTTAATCCATTCCAGTTCTCTGGAGATTTTTAATGCACATTACAAATTAATTACACAACTTTTGCAAATAACAGGGACTGAGCTTTAAATTCCTTCTGCAGTGGGGAGTGTGCTAAAACATAACCTGCCAGCATACGTCGTGCTCTGCCTCATAGACTGTTTAAGCTGGTCTAGCAGGAGAAAAGGAGTCTCCAAGTAAGTGGTAATTGGATTCTTGATATTTGTAATCAGAAATGGGCTCTCACAGAACAACGCTCACAAATGATCTGCTTCTAGATGCCATGGATTGCTGTTGTATATTCAAAAGCCTTATTTTTCTGTCAGGATTGTGGCTGGAGATCCTTTGTGTCCTAATAAATAAGTGGAAGGCAGTCACCTATCACATCCTTCACTCACTAAGGTGAGTGCGAGTTTCACAGCAGCACTCAACAGAAAGAAGGCCTGACTTTAATTTAGTTATTGTTATTTGTCTCACTCGGAGATCATGTTCTCAGTCGATCGCATTAATCTGTTTTCTGATGATCGACATCTGTGTGTCAGGTTCATATTCGGAAGGACCTGTTCACAAATTCAAATATCTGTATGCACCGGCGAGCTCCTCGTGGAAGATTTTAGATGATCCTCAACATAAATCCTCAGGAGACTCCTTTTGTGCAGAGGAAAAGCACTTTCCGCCCGGCTCCGGGGGTATCCTGCAGATGTACAGCTTACCCCTAGAGGTCACTGCGACCCAGGGATTTCACCAAGCCCTCCCCGTCACCCTGCGGGGTTGGTGCCTGGGTGGCGCAGAACAACGTGGGTCCTGCTGGCCTGGGCTTGCCTGTCCTCTTGCCATTCCTTTTTCTCTTTCTGAGGTTTAACGCTTATCGCTCGGAACCAGCAGGTACTCAGCTTAATTATTTTAATTTTTTTAGATGAAATTAATTCTTTTTCCCCCGTTCTTTTTTTTTTTTTTTTTTCTTGTTTCCTCCTTTTTTACTTTTGGCTTCTTCCTTTGCGCTCAGAAAAATGTCAGATAAATTTGGCCAATGTGTTGCTAATTATTTTAAATTCAAGAGAAAATTCACCTTCAGCAGGTGAAGGAAATGTCTTCTGGGTTCTTCCATGTAAATTCTTTGTAGGAGTGGATTTTACTGAGCTGCACAATTTAGGCTGCATCTGATTTAGCTTTCTGGCACGATTTGCCAGTATATCCAATTTCTTAAGCATATGATTTGAGATTTTGGGGGGGTATCTCTTCAGTTTCGATGCAGATTGCTGGTAGCTCTGAGGCTCGGTGTTGCACAGACTGGCTCAAAAGCTTCATGCTACTTTTGCAAGGATTTTGTACAAAGTCTTCTTCACACTTTAGTTTTACTTTGCCTTTTAGAACAGGTCAAGATTAGCTGGAGCTACACTGTCGGTAGCATTCTAGTGAATTACAAGTTAGCTTTCTAATTTGGTTGGGGGACAGATACCAAAATTTCCCACTTAAATCAATCTTTTTCCAGGTCTGCTAAAAATTTTGAAACACCTTTGGAATGTGAGCTTCTTTGTCTTAACTCTAGAAACGCAGATCTGTATATATAAAATGTGAAGAAGTCTAGAAAAAAACATCTTTTCTGACTTTTCACAATATTGTGATCATATTCTGCCCACAGAAATTTGCCTAAGTTCTACAGTAAAGCAAGTATATGTAGCCAGAATAAGTGAAAGAACACTTGGCCAAAACTTCCTCCATAGAAAACTTCAAACATGGAAAAATACTCCCGGCTAGAAATCAGTGTGTCAGTGGAGCTGGGTAGGTTGTGGTCCCTTCTATACGACATGCATCGTAATTGAACAGAGCAGAATCCCACCTTTACATCATACTGCAATATATGCAAATTTCTATGAATAATGGATTTAATCCTATTAGAAAAGAGATTAAAAGTAGTTAAACATGTCAGCCTTAATTCTGCTCTATGACTTGTTAGCAGAGACAGAAGTATACGCTTATCCAGTTGATGAACTGTTGTGGCATCAACAGCCACAGCCCTCTCTTGGGAACCTGCCATATTTGCAAAACCTGGATGTTACATATTTCCTTATTGGAAATGACTTCTGAAATAGCATCAACTATCTAATACTATACATTCTGGTGATAATCCTGTGCTCATTTGTTTTGGACTGGCGTAGCGCTTGGAGGAGATATCACAAATCCAGAAAGGATGGGGTGCATTTTTTGTGCCTGGCTTCGCTACCAACTCTTGGTAAAGCCCTGTATCAAGCCTTTTAAACTCTGTACATTTGGATTTCCTAATTTTCACAGCATAGCTTCACCAGAAAGCATTGTGTGGGAAGCACCAATTATTAACACAAGTTGGGTAATCCTATTTGGATAGTATAGGAATTATAGAGAATACAAGCATTCAGTTACTGAAATATCCCCTAACTGACCAAATAGCTGTGATAAAATATCACAGGGTGTAAAGAAGACATATTGCGAAGTATTACACAGTTACATGGAAAACCAGAAGAAATGCCACTGCCATAGCTCACTAAATAGATATAAATACAGAAATTGACCTTTTCTAAGTTTCTGAAATGAGTTGTGTATATCGGGGGTGGCTAGGGTGTATGCATAACACTTTATGGGGTGGAAGAACTTAGTTCGGGGGAGGAAGAGGTGGTAATGTTAGCTCTGATTACCTTCTGTTTCTTGCAAAAAAGGGAATGATGGGAAAGAATGTGAATTTTAGAGGTCATTTCAGTCAAATAGAATAGGGCCTCCTCTGGTAAAATAGCTTTGTAGACAGCTATAGCGTGGGGAATGTAAGGTTCTTGTGCTGTAAGGGCTGCTAGCACTTCAGTGTCCTTCTGGAGCAGCACTACAAGACCCCTCTGCCACGTGAGGCCAAAGCAGCAAGGCAACTGGAGAAGTTTAGAATAAGTGAATTCACACATGGTATATGGGAACCTACACGTGTTTGCTGATACATGTAGTTAACCCAAGAATCAAAGTTCTAAGCAGGATTTTCTTTTAATCCTTATTTTTTGCATTTTCTTTTTGGATTTCAATTTAAAAGAAAAACCAGGGATACTGTTTAGCTGTTGCTGCTTAAATGCTTGGCAGTTGTGGCCCTAAACAGATCACTATAATCTTGTTGAAATATGATGTTTCTGGAAGTATCTGGAAGGCTACTCAGCCTCAACCACTCAGCCTTTCCTTCAGCACGAAAAGCCTTACTTCTTGTGAGATGGGTTTCCACCACGTGACAGACCCCTGCTCTTCCCCTTAGTGTTGATTTATCATCTGTCTGCATTACTTTACAACTGTTTTTACTCGCAGCTGTTGAGACCACATCATTTTTTAATATCAGTGGCAAAAGTCCTCCCACAGCCCACCTGGCCTTTGGCTGAGAGGTGGCACCCTTGGGAGAATGCAATGTCCTACTTTCTGTGTTTTTCCACTCTTGTTTAGTGAGAGAACAGTGTGTTTTATCATTTAGCCATGACATATGATGGGGCGAGGAGATCCAGAGAGATTTCTCAGAGCTGCCAAATTTGATGCAGTTCTGTGAAGGATATTTCTTACCAGTGAGAAACCCTCCCATTTCTTTCTTCTCGTCACCAAAAATGTATCTGTTCCTCTCTCTAGGTCAGCCTTCTTCCTGGCAGGCTTGCAGTGCTCCAGAAGAAGTAGGACATTGAAGGGAAGAAAAAAAACCCACCATCAAATAGGAGGGTTTCAACAGTCCTCAGCTAGCTCCCACCAGAAAGACCAGCTGCGCTGGCTCCTCTGCCCCAAACTGTGCTTCCTTATGTCTCACTTGGGACCTTTGGGGTCTCTGCTGTAATTAAGGGCATAAGAAAGATGCTCCTGTGGAAAGCACTAGGGCAGTCCTCAGGAGTCATAGGAGAGGATGGATGTCTGCTCTGTAGGTTGTGGTCCAGCAGGACCAGGAGCAGGGGATGCTGTCAGAGGCCAAAGTGGTGATAGGTGTGGTTTTGGTAGCTGCTGCAGGAAGGAAAGCAGTGATCTGGCTGCCAAGGAGACCCGCTTTTTGTACACCACCACCAGTTGTGGTTTGTTTAAAATGGGGGTTTAGTGCTGTGGGGCAGGGAGGAGGAGAAGAAGTCATCAGGAATGGTGGAGAGCAAATTGGAAACAAAACACAAGTGATGGGAAAGTGAGGCGTGCAGCCTGGCCCAGGTCAGCTCCTCACAGAGGGCAAACAGCAGTAGAGAGCCCAATGAAGGGGAGAAAGAGTAGGGAGAAGGAAGAGCTGGGGGCCAGGGGACTAGTCCTAACCATGCTGCTTATGAGCTTGGCATTCCTTCCCTCTGATGTTATATCTCTCCTTCCCGCCCAACATGAGGGCACCAAACTGCTCAGAACAGACGGGAACTACCAAATGGAAACACTTTTCATGCTGGAGACACAACCCAGGTGAGGATTGTTTTCTCCCCAGTACGTCTGCTGCGCTAGACTTGAATTCACCTTGTCAAAGAGCAGGCTCCTGCCACTTCTTGAGGGAAAAATGCAGCTTCCACCATGGTCCCTGGGGACATGGAGAGACAAACAGTGCAGCAGCTTGCTGGGGCGCTCGCTGCGATGGGGATGAAACAGAGCAGCAGAGGCCTATTGATGCCTGATAGAAACAATAGAAACCAACTGCTGCAGTGAGAAAGCAGCCATTTGCCATGCCAGCTGCAGCCAGGGATGAAGGAGGGAAGGGATGGGAAAGCACGCCTGGGCTAGGATGCTGCAGCATTACTGACCAGCCTCCAGCCCCACCGCATCCTGGTGTGATTCCCCTATTTAGCTGCCTTTCAGCTGTTACTAGCTGAGGAGAGGTGTGAGTAATGGGAAAGCAGTGAATGATGTTGCCTGAAATCTGATTTTGTGTCTAAATGTTACACTGCTGTGGACTTTCTGCTCTTCAAGCGGGTTGATATGAGCTTGTCATAGCAAAAGTGAGGCAGACATTTCCTAGCCCGTAGCTCTGGTTCCATTAGGGCTCAGTGACACATAGGCTGCTTTGCCTATGATACTGAATCAATCCTCAGTCTCTGTCTTACAGAGTGGAACTCTCAGATTTCCCAAAGAAATCCCATTCCTTTCACTTTGAGATGTTAGTTCCACAGGTTGTGTAGGATTGCATCTCTGTTGGAGAATGACGTCCAGGGTAGCATGTATGGTGGAGTGCACTCTTTGGCCAGGGCTTGCCAAGCTGTCATGCAAATTCTGCTTTAGGCAGACATCAGTGAAATCTGCAGATCCAGGCTTTTCCCCAAAGCTGTACATTATTAAGCTTCAAGTCCATCCCTGGCAGTGTTCAAGGCCAGGCTGGATGGAGTCTTGGGTGACATGGTCTAGCGTGACATGTCCCTGCCAATGGCAGGGGGGTTGGAACTGGATGATCTTAAGGCCCTTTCCAACCCAAACCGTTCTATGATTCTATGATTCACTAACTAGATCTGTTCCTAATGTGGAGCAGTGGCAGGAGTGTGTGGGCACTTGTTCCTCAGCTGTTTAGCCACAATGATGAGGTATTGTAAGGGATGGAGTTGATAGGGAGCTTCATGCATTGTCATACATCACCAAAATGCTCTTGAGATACTTTTGCGAACTTAAAGTGAGAACCAGAAGACTGACAACCATGAAAATAAGGGAAAATTAAAGATTTGGGGATTTGGTCCTTTCAACAGATATTCCTGGGTAAGATACCCGGAGGACTGTAAAGAGTGGGCACTGGCCCATTCTGCTCCTTGCTATGGCCAGTCACTGTTGTTTCAATGGAAGAAGGTGAAAAAGTGTCCTGGAAACCATGTTCTGGGGTGTTCAAAGATGGGGGAGAGGGAGGGCTATAATTAAAAAAATGGAGTTTCTTCTGCTCTGCTGGGTGACCAGCTAAAGCTCTGGAGTATGGTGATAATACCCTGTAACCATTGCAGGTAACTGGCAGTTGATAGTCTCCTGTCAAACACCTTTGGAGACTTCATCACATCAGGGATCTAAGGATTCAGCTGAATAGCTCAGTTTTCTGTTATACCATCCCTTCCATAAACTTACGGGGCAAGCTGAATGAGAGAAGAGGAATGTAGGTGAGAGGATGGCTTAAATCAGGCATAGATAGGGAAAAAAATGGTAAAAGCTTTCAGACACATCAGCATTTCTGCTGATGTCTTCTATGCTGTGATAGTGTATATAGTTGGGGAACCAAACACAAAGCCCACAATACCAGCTGCTACAGTAGCTGTTCCGTTAGGCCATTGCTAGGTTAGAGTGTTGACTTTGTGGAGAGAAGTCCTGCAGCCCACTCCTCAGAAGCATACATGAGGCTGTAGAAGTGTGTGAGGGAATCACAGCAAGCGATTCATCCGCCTTGCCTGGTGGTAACAACTGGAAAAGCAAGAAGTGTAGTTGATAGGGAGAAATGAGGAGATGTCAGAATGATCTTACTGATTATGTGCAACACATTGCCCAAAGAAGTGGTAAATGCTCAATCCCTGGCATTGTTCAAGGCCAGGTTGAACAGAGCCTTGGGTGACATGGTTTAGCGTGAGGTGTCCCTGCTCATGGCAGGCAGTTGGAACTAGATGATCTTAAGGTCGTTTCCAACCCAAACTATTCTATGATTTACATATTCATACACAGATTTCACACAAGAGTTTCCTATCAGGCATGTTTATAGGAACTGTGTATTTGAAGTATATACTATGAGGAAAAATAAAACCTTTAAATACAATCATTTACTAGCATCCTGCTTTTGAGAATCGTGATAAAGAGACATGAAGTAAGTAACTTGTATTCTGGTAATAACTAGTAGAATCTGCCCAAACTGACATCTCAAATGGCTCTTCAAAATTGCTTACAAGCCATGTTCAGTTGGGAACAAAAAAAGCAGTAAAATTCCTGCAGTATTTGCAGTAATCGCAACAAAAAAAAATGCCAAAAGTGGGTAGAAAATGATTCAAAACCAATTTAGTATTGACCAAAAAGAGGAGGAAAACTGTGTGTATTTTTTTTCCTAATTCTTTAAGAAGAACTACAAAAAATCCCTAAAAAAGTCACTCAGGGACAGATTGCAGACAGAAGACATCAAAATTTGTTAAATAAATTAAGAACTGTGAAGTTCTCACTCAGCTTCATTTAATCCTCTACTGTATAAGAATGAAGCAGGAGAATGTACTTGACTCTTCTACCAGTTTACTTCTTCAACAGATGCATTCACAAACTGAAATCTTTCCTCACTAGGGGAATAAAGGGAGAGGGGAAGAGAAATCTCTGGTTGGTACATGAGGTTTTCTGTCTGATTTGTTCCCAGTACATGGGAAAAACATAGCAGATTGCATGTTGTGTTTACTAAAGAACATATACATGCATTTAAATCACTTACAGCTTCCTTTTTTATGATGCAATTGCGAATTATGTTCTTTTGGCATTTGTAATTAGAGGGCAGAACAGATGTGAAAGCTTAGTTTAAAGTGATATGCCCATTAAAATAACCTAGACTGCCAAGTAATTGTTCATTATAATGGGGGAATAGACCCATTGTAACAGCAGTTTTGTTCCAATTCAGTATATTGAAGGGACACAAGTCCTCAGCCAATGTTGCCCCGATTGAGAAAGTTCCTGGAACAGGGTAACACTGGGCTATGCTTTGTTTGGTTTGGAGGACAAAAATTATGCCAATACCACCATACCTTATTCTGGTACAAAGCATCGGACCGACAATTTAAATGTGTGAGAAGTTTCCTGTATTTTTCATAAGAAAGCTTTTGTTTTCCTTTGAGGGACTTTTTACTCACAGTGGCACTTAAGGAACACAGTATTTTAAAATATTAACTATTAGGCTTTTCGTTTTGAACCAAGACTAAACAAGGACTTAGGTTTTGATCAAAGACAGCTGCCCTGTAGTCTGTAGTTATGCTTGATTGAGATAGGCTCTGACAGCCAACATAACAATAGACAGACCATTCTTTAACGTATTAACCCTTGTGACCTAATTAGCCATCCAAAAAATGCAAATAAGATCCTCAGCAACCATTTTAACCATTCACTTGTCAATGACATCTGATTTTCCTTTTGCAATGTCAGTGTGCTTGTGTTCTGATTTTAAGGATGTTTAGCCTTCCCGCAGAACAGATGCACACATTAAACACTTGCACGGCTCTAATTGAAAACCTCTGTCTTTAGCCACCAGTGCTCACAGCAACATTTGAAAGCTCAAGGTTGAAGATCTTGGCTAAACAGAATGTTAACCATCCCCACTACATCGTTTACACATTTGTTGATGATCAGTAAATACAGTTGAAATTGTAAACAGGGGATGGGGAGTGGTGAGGGAGCAGAAGGGAATGAAGAGAGGAATGAGGAAAGAAAAAGCTGAAATCACGGTGTCCTATTTACTTTTGTAAAGAAGTCTGAATTTCTTTGAGTCATTTCAAAAATGCTTAAAAGGAATAATTCACATCACACAACAGAAAATATAATAATGAGAAAAAATCCCTGCCAGTGAATTGTTTTTTAACTGGCATTATGTTATTTGTGCATTTTAATTGTGGTATATCTTCAGCATCTGTCTTTTTCCTTTTTCTCCTTTGAGAGCAAAGTCATAAAATCCACTGAAAGTTAACCCTGGTCTGTTCTGGTCATGAAGATTTAGATCAATACCTGTACATGAAGGCTTGAATTCAGTTTGCAGTAATCCCCATGCAGTTGATTATTGCCCCTAAGTTATTCTAGGGATATGCTCATTTGCAAATGCTGTTGCACCCCTTCCTGTTACATTTGGTAATGATCCGTGGAAGAAAGTACGCATTGTTTTGTTGGCTCGCTGTCTGGTTTGGCTTTTTCCCCTTTTTTTTTCTTTCTCCACCTCTATGTGGTGCCTCTTGCCAGCACCTGGGGTGTGCACGTGGTTTTTCCATGAGCTGGTCAGGAAGCCCTGCATCTCAGTATGTCTGTTATTTCTTTATCATATAAGCTCATATATAGTGTGCCTATTCCTTTGGACTGGGTGAAGGGTTAATATCATGATGAGGCGTCTTGGGGTGAGAGCCTGGTGTTTGCTCAGCATGTGGTAGCTTAAAATGCTCTGTCACTGAAGTAAACCTAAAAACCTGCAGTCTAAATAGTTGATGTAGCTGGGTTTGGATACTCAGAGACATGCATGTCCTAAAATTTCAAGTGTACGTATAAGCATACACTAGTGCAAGCATAAAGCATGACAAACTTCCACTGGCACTCACCACAGAGACCAGCAGATGAAGTCTTGTAAGAATGCAGAATAAATCAAAACACGATGAGCAACACCTTGTGCATCCAGTCCTCAAAAAATCTCCAGATACACTTGTCTTTTCATCTGCTTTGGGGGTTTTTGAGAAAGGAGGTCTCACTTGCTCACTTTTTTCCTGGCTAAAGGTTTACTTTTTGCTTTTCTCTTTACAAACAAGGGACTGAATATGCTGACACAATTGCATGATTTGAAAGTACTGGGATTTCGAAAGAAATCCCAAATATCTCATCCTTGGCAAGAAACTCACAGGAGTGTCTTCAGCTGAAGACATTTGTGATTCTTATGGTGAGACTTGTGACACACTCGAGTGTGTATCTACCCAAGAGTGGCCGCTGTGATTGCTGTGTACCTGGGCTGGCTTTATTTGTGCTATTTGGGGATGCTCAGCAGGAGCAGATCTGTCTCTTGCCGTCTGTAAGGTGGCTCTGCCTCCACACGGCTGCTGGTTTAAAACTGGCTTGGACCGTGGGCAGAACTCGCCGTCTTTGTTGTGACTGCAGCGCAGACACATATTGTGTTTCTCCGCCTAAAAGAACAGAAGACAAATGGGAATTTGCAGCAATCTGCATTAAGAGGTTTATTCACTGTAAGTGTTAATGATAACTGGAGAAAAATAACGTGCCAGAGCGTGGTGGCAGCTTACGCTGTCAGAGAACACATCTCATCGCACCTCTGACCAACACAGCTGTGCTGTCAGAACGGGATGGAGTTGGTCTTTGTAGGGGAAGTGAATGAGAAGAGAAGGCAGCAACCACCAGCAAATGGTGCCAGAAACACTGAGCTCTTGCCTGATCATGACCGCAGTATTGACAACCCATGTCCCCCTAGTGAAGTGCTGCCCCCCTTTTGGAGCTCTGTCACAAGAACCTCATGTCGTTTGGAATGCCTAATCATTTCCATGATCCTAAGGAGTGCTCGCACCGAATGTGTGCACCTTCACTTGTGCACTTTGAGTTTAACAGTCTTTCCTTCAGAAGGAAAACCACAATGAATGCTCTAGAGCACAGAATGAGAGTGGGCTATGATATTAATTTTAAGGCTGTGACAGGATTAGGTATAGTTCTGTAGCTTTGCCAGTCTTAGGGGAGCCAAAATCTGCTGTGACTAATTCGCTGATAAGTCTATTGCCATTTCTTCCCCCTGCCTTTTTTTTTTTTTTAGGCTGAGTTGAATTAAAAAAGGAGGAAATGAATTGCTGCGGTAGTGTGCTGAGTCAACTCTCCTTAGCAGCTTCTTGTGCAACTGAAGGCTCAGACTTAACAGCATTTTACTTCTTAAAGTTTTATCACCACTGTTGCTACCTCCTTGTCGCAGCCGCATAGCAGTGGAGGTAACAACAGAAAAGACAACAGAGGAGGGGTTGTCTGTGTTCTCGAGGTGGTATACCCAAAGGAAAATAGTCCCTCAGGGTACATGGCATACTTCTCTGAGGGTCAGTGGAGCAAGAAACATTGCAGTGCAGCTTCCAGTCAGTAAAAGTTGACTGCAACTTTAGTGGTGCTTTTTTGGAGGGAGAAAGCAGCGGGAGAAAGCAGTAATGAGATGTGATGGCCCAGCTAACATCAAAAGTTGCTATTTGAGGTCAATAGTACATTTCAGTAAACCTCTCTCCATTCATGATTTTAGTTAGTATAAGAAACAAATAGAAACATTCTTGGTGCTCTGGTGGCTTGTAAAAAACACCAGGACTCAATGTTATTTCCACCCCATGGCGGAACTGCTTCTGCTGTCCATGCCTGGGATGCACAGAGCTCCTTCAGGAGGTGGACCAGAGCCCAGAGAGCTACTGCAGCTCTACAGAATGTGTATTTGCTGTGTGATGGGCCAGACCTTGCAGACCTGGCCAGAGGCAGTAGCTTACAGGGTAAAGAGGAGCTGCTGATAGCCCTCCTGTGATGAACCTGTGGGCCCTAATGTGTCACAGGTGGGTGCTGCTGCTGTCAGAAGGGGAATGAGAGTCTGTAGAGAGTTGGCTGGTAGGATTTGGTTTCCAGCAATGGGAAGGGCAGGAGCTGCTCGTTGCAGTGGGTATGGAGATGTCTTTTTGTCCCTTTTTGCATTTGGGAAAGAGCTGTGCTCTTCCCCTTTGCCAACAGGAGCTGAATGGCAGCTAAAACTCATGGCTGCTGGACAGCAGGAAAGCTGCTGATGCAGAGCAGCCCACCAGCCCTCTGCAGTGGATGACAGACTGGATTCCCAGTGCTGAGCATCAGGCATCTTATTGGCCTCTAATTTCACTGGCTAGGTATGGGTTGTTTTTTCTATATAACGTACTCATGGAGGGAATTTTAATCCTTATGGGTCAGTAATGTTCTGCTGTAGTAACTCTGAAAAAATGTCTATCTTTAGTTCTTTCCTTTTTGTCCCTAGTTGTGGATATTTTAATCTTAATCATAGAATCAACTAGGTTGGAAAAAACCTTTAAGTCCTCAAGTCCAACCATTCCCCAGCGCTGCTGAGTCCACCACTAAACCATGTCACTAAGGGCCTCATCTACACAATTTTATTGTACTTCTGCTTTGTCCTGGATGTTTATCTTGATCTTTTCCTCCTGGATTGCTAACACTGTCAGTATGGCTAAACCCATGAAGCTCTTGCAGTGGAATCATGGAGCACCAAAGAGCAGGAAACTAATCCAAAAATGTGCTGATAAGGTCCAGAGGAAAAAGAAATGTGAAGCGAGAGCAGAGGAACCAGAGCTGCCCAATGGAAGGAGGATCTCTGGTGCTAAGCAGCAATGCTTTCTTCTTCTGAAATTTATTAACAATGATGTATCCATGGTTCACCCATATTTGCTCATTTAATAGAAAGGATGCCCATAAATATGTTGCCCCAAAATTATTACCTGAAAAACTGATGCTTCTGAACTTTGATGGGTTTTGTTGAAATTATTGACCATGGTCTGCCAGCTTAACACTTTATGTGTGATGGAGCAACTAGCAAAAGTCTTGGTTGTTCTCAGCAACCTCAAGAGCAAGCTCAGGCCACCCCTTACCAGTGGGTTGTGAACAGGGAGGAAAGGTGCATGTTCATGGCACACCTACAGTAACAAGCTGTCACAAGGACATTTGGGTGCAACTTTCAGGCTATGGAAAAGAAAGCAGACTGGCTGCCTGCATTACACAAAGCAAGGGTCAAACAGCTGGGTAATCCCAGGAAGAGGAGATGCCCTTCACCTTTGCAGCTGCTTCTGATATGAGTTTGATTGAAGCCGAAGGTGTAGGTTTTGGGTAGAGAAAAGTTTTTTCAGTCCTCTCAACTAGAAGTACCACATTGCAAATGGACAGAACCAAATATCCAAGAGGGTGGCATGTGCCTGATTTTATTAGTAAAACCTTTTCTGATAGTTACGGAAAACAGTGTTTCCCTGTAATGACACAGGTATTTTATGTCTCTTTTTTTGTAACTCTGCTATATTGTTGCTGCTTCCCCTTTATGTTTCCATTTCATCATCACCGTTTGACAATTGTTGTTATGTTAGATATTTTCATTGGCTTGACATTTCTCACAACAGCTAGAACAAAAGTGACTTGTTTAAGCTGTAGGAGGTATCGTGAATTAATAGCTCACTTCTATTATTGTGTTCCTGTTAAGTGGAAAGACAAGTCATCTTTTTTATGAGTGATAGTTTCACCTTGGAATATTTCAGAGTGAGCAAGGACAGCCCCGGACACTTACAGTGTCTCAGTCAGAGGGTGACAGACATTGCAATAGCATACACCCTGTCTACAGTATGCTACTGTCAGTCACTGGTGATTGAAGCTATTTGGGGTCCATAATAATGCACAGCTGCTGTGAAGGAGAAATACCATCACTAAACAAACATGGTGTGGTGCTAATAATCCAATTGGCTTTAGACAATCTTAAAGTTCTGATAAATTCCTTCTTAAAAAAAGAGAATATTCTTCTCTCCAGTTTGTTCACGTGATTTCATGGCTTGTTTTTGTAACCCTCTTCCATGAAAATGATCCTTTTGTGGACTACTCTGGGGCTATTTGCAGAAGGGAAAAGACCAGCGTGGTGACTTTCTGTATTATGATGTTTACTGTTGGCAATTGGAAACACAATGGAAAATGATGGGGTTTAATTTCTCACAGTCAGGTCCATGGTAAACTTTGAGGAGGTGAGAGAAGGGGTATGTCGTGCATAATTACCCAGCTAAGTGTGAAGTAGTTTTTAATCAAAGTATTCAGCAGTTCACTGGGCAAAGGGTAGGGATATAAAACAGTAGGGGCAATTGCTTCAGGACACAGCTTCAATACCCATTGACCAGTCTTTCCCTCCACCATCTGAAAGTCAGAAATATTGCGGAATCCCCTAACTACATGCTGCAAATACAGGGCTTGGTTGGAGTCCCCAGTGAGGAATTTGATTTCAGAAGGAGCAGGATGGGGTTTAAGTAATTAAGAAAGTAGTTGTATCCCTGCTATAAAACAGCTCAGGACTAAAGATTGTCATCTTTTGGGATGAACTCTTATCCATTTGGAGTCCATGGCAATTTTGCCGCTGCCTTCTGCACAGTTAGGATTTCTCCACTCATTGTTTAACCCATCTTCCATTAAAAAAGTATTTATTTGTTTTTAAAGAAAAAGCCTTCCCTCCCCTTTTTCATACAGTCATGCAATATGCCCACTTGCACATCAAGTGTTTTCGGTAACTCTTATTTCTTGCCTTTGGGCTTGATTTCAAAATATTCAAATATATTTGGCTTTTGTAACTTTCACTAATTAAACCATCTAAAGCAGATGGAATTACAGAAATTACAGGGTTTAAAATATCATCCTAATTGGTTTACGATCTATGTGACACTACAGTGCCATTCAGACTGTGTAATGTATAAGGACTGCACAAAAGAGAAATCTTGCCAATTAATTTTCTTAAACTCCATTATCTGCAATTTTCCCTTCCTTATAATCCCTTTTCTGTGAAGCTTTCCTGTAGGAAGGCAGAAAGCATCCCATGATCATACTGGGACTTTTCCTGTTTGCTGAAAAAACAAATCATTTCTTTTTCACGTGCAGCAGAATAGAATAAGTGGATAATAGAAGAAGTGAACTTAAAAGGAACCAGCAGCTAAATGCTGTGGAGTTAGAGAAAGAGCCTGATGCATACTAGAAATGTAAAATAGTCATTGTGCACTCTGCCACATTTTCAAATGGTGAGGATTTCAGAATGGATAAAGAAAGGTCCGGTTTTTTTGAGTGTAATCATGCAAAGTTGTAACAATGCCGTGCTTCTCTTTCACAGAAGGAAAAAAAAAACCCAACAAAACCCTTCTGTTTCTTTAAAGTATCTCATTTTGCCATTTAGACATGATTTTTAAACTCACGATTCCCTTTTGTTGCCATGGAAACGGGTTTTGGCCCTCATGGTGACAGAAAAGTATCTCAGTTCTTGTTCCTCTTTGAACGCATATGTTTCTGTGTATAGCTGTACAGGCAGAGGGAAGGGAGGTGTGAGGAGATCGCACCTTTCAGAGCAAGGTAACTCCTTGTGCCAAGCCAAGGCTGCGCTGAAGAAATAGCCTCCAGCAGGGACAGATTTATCCCTCCCCATCTCTGTGTGGACTCATTCTGACTCCAGCTCTAATGATGCCAGAGAGGTTCGCTCCCCCCCTTCTCTGCACCTCCTCTTTCCTAGGTGACATTTTGGAGACTTTTTATATATGAAGCAAGTATTTGAATGAAATCTGGTTTTAGGGGATTCCTACGGAGCAGGCTGCTACTATCTTCCAGGGTTGCAGGGATCAATTAAGAGAACCAATCATCTGGTTTTAATGCTTTAATAATAATAATAAGAAAAAAGACCTGAGTAGAACAGAAAAGCAAGAAGGAAGGAAGGAAAAAAGGAAAAGTGGACAAAAAGTAATGTTAAATAGCATGGAGCATGACTAATGGCACAAGCATGTTAAAATCATTGGGAAAATGTCCTTGGAAGACAAATGAATTTTCAGCAGAATAATTAACTTAATTAACAAATTTGCATGCATATTCATCAGGCTATTGAAGTCTTTCCAGCACAGCTTGATGAGCATTGGTGTAATAATTGTCTCATTTACATTCTGCAATCTACTACAATTTGGGGCATGCAAAAAAAGCCGACCTCTTCCCTTTGACTTTCTTTAGGACCCTGACCCTCTTAATAAACACATGCAAACAACATGTAGTGTCCACTGCCTAGCCCTATGTTCCACCCTTTACCAGAAAACCTGCTCCCACTCTGCAACGCTTCCCTCTCTTTCACTCCCCTCTTCCTTTATTTTTTTCCCTTCTTTTTTTTTTCCTTTGGCCCAGGTTCTCTGTTTTGCCTCTGCTTGCTCTCCTGGGTAAATCTTGGCACCAGTTCTGACTTCAAATCTCCTGGGCTGCCAGACTGCATCATGTAAAAATTGCCATTTTCCTCTATCTCTGCAGGGCAATCTTTAAAGGCAGTAAGGTGTGACGCTCCAGACTGGCAGCTTGGCAAGAAAGAGCCCATGGATACCAGCACACAGGAATCTGGAGGGTTCATTCTGACAGGCAGTCAGTGCTGGGAACAAAAGGAATTAAAAAAAAAAAGGAAAAAAAGAAGAAAAAAAAAAAGCAGCAAATATATTTTTACATATTGCAGGCATATGGCCACAAGACCAGCAGAAATATATTTAATTACTGATCTTGTGCGTTAAGCAGAAATAATGTACCAACAGCCATACCTTTTTTTCCCCCCTTAGATGAGAAAAAAAAGTAAATGAAGGGAGACCTCTAGAACATAGTTAATAGTGTTGCATTTCAGCTCCATTTACACTTTTTACCCTAATTTTGCAATCATTTGCAAACAGAATCTGATTGCTTGATTTTAGACGAGGGTGATTATTTTAGCATGATTTTCTTTTTAGGTATGGATGGACATTTTCAAATGCAAGTAGGCCATTTACCAGCCTTTTTGTTGCCTTGCTTTAAATCAAGCACTTCAGCCATCCAGTATAGAGTCCCTACAATGCTTACAACTAATATTAGGTGCAAATGCAAACTGTTATAACCGAGTTGACTTGGAAGTAGTGGTGTCTGAATGTTTTCTACCAAATGACAGTGACCGTCTCGCTGCGGTACGTGTATTTCAGGCTGCATAACAACACAATACCAGCCATTCTCCTCAGAATCTACAACTACAGTAAAAAATACGTTCCCTGACTGCTGATTAAAAGGTTTACTGGTTAAAAAATGGGGAGCCTAAAGCAGGATGGATATGGAAGGTAAGGACAGTGGCCCAGAATTGTGATGCAATGCTTCTAAACCTGTCAGTTTCCCGGTCACTCCTGAGATGCTCATGTGCCTAAAAGTGTGCTCACACCCAGCTTTACACCTTCAAGCAAGGCAGTCCTAATTTCCAGCTTATTTAAGTACAATGAGGATCAAAAAACTTTCATATTCCACTATTTTGGTCTCTTCAGTATGTTACCGGTATCAACAGGATTGGACCTTTCAGGAAATGCTGTTGTGGCTATTTCCTTCTAAAATATTGCTGCTGCTGGGTTTTATGCAACAAACCAGAGTCCTCAACCTGGGACAAGCCAGTGTAATTCCCCTCTCAGTTTAATAGAATTCAAACCCATCATTATGCCAGCAAGTGCTCTAACCAATGGGTTGTACGGTGCTCTGGCAGGAGAATAGGACATCTCTTCAGCTTCTGTTGGAGTTATACTTAGATACTTGAAGTATATCTATATAAAAGCAATAATGGTATCAAGGTTAAGACCTCTTTCAAGAATGTAAGCTCTGCTGACTTGGTTGATGGAGGTGAATTCCTCCATCAAAGTATAACAAGAATGAATTATAAAACATTTAAAATTAAGTTGTTCTAATTTGCTAGGATATTTATGGTCCATTCAAGTCCATAAAACGGGTAACACTTAATGCCAGGGAAACACCATCCAAAAATGACAACTTGGTATTTTTTGGCTTATAAAAAAGAGATTAATATCTTTTTCTGCCTCTGAACAGTGCATCGTGTCCTCACCAAACTTTGAGCTCTTCCTTTACAAGTATTGGATGAATTTCCAAAGACTTTCCTATAAAGCCATTCATTAGTTTGCCAGTTAAAATTAGTTTCAAACTGGGTCATTTACAGAATTTGGCACCTGTGCCAGTCTTTCCTTTATCCCAGATGAGCCTAACAGCTTAATAAAAGTCATTTAAAACTTTCCATATCAAGCTAATTCAGATCTTGTGTTAGGCTGTATTTGAAGAAAGTAAGCTGTAATTAAGCAAAGTTATTAACATTTATTGTTTCTAATTGTGATGATTATTATAGTCTATATATGTGCCTTCGTCAACTGTTTTTATAACTCTTAAATAGAGCCTAGATAACATGGCCAATTCTGCAAGAAACATATTTCCACCGATGTTAATTTGCTTTGCAGCAGTTCTGCTGATTTCAGTGGCTTCAAGGAAACTGCACGTGTCAAGTGACAGTTGCTTAGTCCATTTGTCACTGCCCTTTGCGATGACATGACTACATGGTTCTCACAACATTGCTGCTTTTGCATGCCTGCAAATTGAGGCAGTAGCACTAGAAAGAACTGAGGAAGGATCAGAGTAAGAAAACTTAAAGGGCAGAGACACTGAGATGTTTGTACTGTTCTGAATTGCTAAGGCATTGAAAGAACCCTATCTCAGTCCTGTGATCACAGAAAGAAAAAATTCAGTTATTTCCTTGAAGAAATAACCTGAATTACACAAGAAGGTACCAAAAGTATCATTTTGGGGCAAGGTGGAGTATTTTGGTTTGAGTGCTCTGACTTCAATCCTTGTATCGTGAAATTAATTGAATGGACTTGTAGCATAAGTAATTTAAAGATAAGTGGAACACTTTTAAATACTTTATTTATTTGCAATTTTTCATTCTTACATAAATATGAAGTTTCAATGACTAATGAAACAAAAACACTGTGCAAATGTTTATTTGGATACAGAATTTGCCATTTTTATTTTGGGACTCCGTAACACTTCTCAAAATACATAAATATTTTAAAAAGTAAGGTTCCTTTGAAGCTGAAATCTCAATTAAAAGAACAATCAAAACATTTTGTATTGAAATTTTAAAGCAAGCCTGTCAACTTCTCATTATTATCCACCTTCTCTTAAGCAGAAGAGGTGTAAGAGGTAGGTGAGGGTAAGGAGAAACACCAAGAAGAGTTGCCAAGACACGACCCAAGCAGAACAGAGACCTTGCATGTCTTTGATGCTCTGCTCCACACTCTGATGCAAGCAGGAGAGTTTGGGACAAGGGAGAATATACTATTGGAGAACAGACACCCATGGATCTGAAAGAAGAGATTTGCCTCCAATCTCTTTGAGTGTTAAGTCTTTTTCTGCCCTATGTCTACTAAAGGATTTTCCTTTGATTTTCTAGCTGATTAAAATTTTCATTTCATCACTACTAATGGCTTCATCTTCCTATTCACTTTCTGTAATTAACTTTTTTAGAGTTTGATTTGCCCAGTACTTCATGTTTTGTAGAGTAAATTTTGGGTTCTCAAAAGTACGTAGCATAGTTTTATTCGGAAGCAAGAGAGACTAGTAGAAATCATTTCTGCTATTTTTGTGTGCGAGAAGAAAAAGAGGGAGCTTTGCATCCTCTATACAGTGTCAGTTGATGTTTTATTTTATATGCACACAATTATCTGAATTTGCATTTCTATTAAAGAGGAGTTACTTAACAAATAACGTGCAGTTTGTAACTGAGGAAAGTTTGCGCACCATAAAAGCGAGACTGACCATTTGGATTTAGCCCAAGGTGATGTCAAATAGAAATACATGCCTGTTTTTATAAATAGATCAAATGATATACTGATCACAAAAATATCAATTATCATTGTGTTTGTGGGATGTGGTACAGTTACTGTAACCCCTTGAAGGTGAACAGCGCTACGGGCATTCAACATCACTACTGCTATGGGTATTTTTAATATTGGCCTTTTTACAACGATGACATAGATTTGACAATGCTAGGCAGCCTTGCTATAGGTCTTGTTATTTATCTGATTTCTACTAAAATAATCCTGACAACAACTTCTGTGGTGTGCAGCTGTGAATGGTTTGTGGCATGAATTGTGATTCCTTGTCTCTTTCTGAGCTGCTAGGATACACTGCTTACCAGTAGCTATAGCAAAGTCTTTGAAAGCACACTGTAATTCATAGTTTAACTTGCTTCTTTTCACACTGTCTTTCACAGTTTTTTAGCTGGACATGTTCTATCTACTTAATACCTGCTGGCATGGTGTTGAGTATTTTGGTAGCTGAAGAAGTTTACTTTTTTAATATCCCCTTACTTAAGAGGGAATTTGGGTATTCAGTAACAAAATCAGTTGATCTCATAAATTATCTGAATGGTCCTTGGTCTGCTTAAATATTTTTTCTGTTGTGCTCTATGATAATCAGGAAGTTTGAATACAAAATTAATAGCCACTTAGGTGTCATTAGAAAGTAATATTTAAATGTGATGTGATTCTTCTGGTTCCACATCTTAGGGCCCATTTCTCAATTGCTTTAAATAGTATTTACTCAGGATTTGGCTGGGAAAGCAAGTGGCACCATCTCAGCTGCTGGCTGCTTCTTACTGCTGCCTCTTACTGCAATTGCCTTCCTACTGCTGTCAAAAATTTGGAGGCAGGATCAGCTCACCTAGCAGGAACATTTAACTGTCAGTTGAGGAGTTGGACTTTTTGCTACAGGAAGGAACGTGATTTGAAGTTGAGGTTATAATCTGGGATGGGAGAGGGAAAGAAAGGAGCTTGAGGAGGGAATTAGCCTTAGACATTATTGTAGCCTTTCACAGAGGGAATAACCCTGACTTTCTCTAAAGCAGTGACTGGATTTTTTGCATATCTGTTGCTTTCACTGACTAGCCAAGAGGTGTGGAGCCTTATTCGCTGTCAAGAGTCGTTGGCTAAGTCTGAAGATTTCAGATCAGATGCCACCAGCTCTTTCATAATGGTTATGTATCTAGTAGTGATGTGACTATTCCCTGACCCCAAGCTATCCAGCACAGTGAAGCCTCTATCCACATTATTAACACTAGAACCACACTGAGGAATGGTTGGAGGGGTTCCTGGCTGGCCTGGGCCAAAACTGGGCTGCAGACTGCTCTGGAAAGTTTCCTCTGAGATCACGGGGAATTTTCCTTCACACTATTCAATCTAGTAGGTACAAGCTAAGTAGTACCTTAATTGACTGTTTTGATAAGTGAATAATGAAAATAGGTGTTAGCCAGCAAATGAATAGTGGAAGCAGAGCTTTGGTGCTCTGCACAGGCAGTCAAAATCAGGATTCCTGTGCCCATGAGGAAAACATGTGAAAGCCTGGTAGATTAGATGGCCTACACTCTCCACTGGTGTAAACCAGCTGATGATTTAACCTTTTTCTATTGTCAGCAAGAGACAAGAATGCCAAGCCCTTTCCAGAGCTACATGTTCCTATTTAGTATGAAAATAAAAGCCTCTGGCAATAGTAGAGTCTTCAGGTTACAAGAAAATGGGTACTTTAGAAGATGCCTGACTTCCTCAAGAGCAAATAGAGTAGAAGGCAGCTTCTCAAACTTCTTGGTAGGATTTTTTTTTACACCATACTTTGTGCATTCTTGTCATGCGTTGCCAACATGCCATATGCTTACAACACATGGTAAAAGCATGGGTAAGAAAATGTGATTGTGACATGTAAAGACAACTCTGGATCCGTAATACTTCTAAGCTAAAATACATTTGTGCATTTGTTATATAAGTTTAGAGGATATCGAACGCTTTGGATGTATATCACTAGAAAGGATAGAGTAATTCCAACTTAGCAGACTCCATACAAAGAGAACAAGGATTGTATCAAGTGGTTAGCAGCCAGGATTTCAAGGCTGTAGTCCATAGTTTTCCACCGACTCTTAGAACTTACTGCTAGTCACTTGAGTGTCCTGTGCCAATTTTACTCTGTAAAAACATATTTAACTAATTGTTTGTGAAGTGTTTTAAAACTATATGCATATACCAAAGAACTGAAGTGCTGTATCTGTGATTTGTGTAATGGCCTGTTTTTTGGATGTAAAGAGTGGCAGCACCCATCTCAGAGAGTTTATACCATAAAGATATAAGGTAGAAAATGAGTGGGAGAGGAAAGGAGCTAATGAGAAGTAAAAAAGATTTACCCAGGGTCAGTCATAAAACACTCAGTGACAGATTTGGAATAAAATCCAGGCTTCCTGCATTCCCAACCAGTTTCAAACTCACTAGATCTTTCTGTCTTCAGCTACCACTGTTACTCATCTCCCTGGAGAACTGGGAAGCCTAGCAGCTGTCCTTGGGTACTGGCATATGGGGTAGGCTCCTCTTAAGTTATTGCAGGAGTTTCTCTTTTCAAACTCACCATTAATAAAGCCAACTGCATACAAGAAAAGTATGTGATAAAAGAAAATGCTTGAGAAATTGCAGTTAGGGACATTAACCTACTGACACAGTTAGAAAGATGGTCTCTGCAGGCTCCATCTATGACTGAGCACAGAGAGAGGCTCCTTCATAGGGATATTGAGTGAAAAACCATAGTTAAGGTGCCTGAGTCAGACCAATCTTACGTGTATGTGTATTTGTAAGTGTGGACATTGAGGCTTGGCAATTATTTGATATAGTTCATTGAAGAACATTATGTTACTTATCCCCACTAAAAACATTAATGTGAGTGCAAGATTACCTGCCACCAAACAATATACAGACCTCACAGAGGTAATGTGTATGACAGCTTTTATCACAGACACCCAGGCAGAAGCCACTGCAAACCCAGTGTTAGTTCATTCCTTGCCTCTCCCTTTGCCTCCCTTCCCTCAGCAGGTCAATGGGCTCATCACAAACTAAGAGATGAGAGAAAGGAAAGCTACACTTCCTTTATCATCCCTTCAAACTTTAAAACCCGAGCGGTCCCGCAGATCAGACACATTTGATTTAATTCATTCATCTAACAATAGAAAACAGAGCCAAGGGTAGCATACATTTTTGTTCATTTACTGTGCCCCTAGAGGGTTCATAATGGAGTTTACTGATACCTTGTTGGCAATGATGGTGAAATACTCCAGACTTTAACCTCCAGAGATTTCAGCATTCATGCTGGCAGGAGTGCAGATATAAAAAAATCACAGAACCGATGTCTTCACTTCCGCATTTCCGGGGCTTAACATTTACTCACATGCAGTTTCAGGGCTTGCTTAAAGAGATTGTACTGAAATTATCAAATACATGAGTCTGCTCCTCCCTGGCTGATGAGAAGGGAGATTTTGAAGAACTGGTGCTGCTCACAGCCAGAACACTCAGTGCCTTTGTCAGGAAAGGGTGCATCCCATCCTCCTTTGAAATATGGAATAATGCAGTGCATGCTAAAGAAACTCATTTTGGGTACATCAATCCCAGCTCCAGGTCCTCCCCTCTGGGTGCCTTCCAAAACCAGTGGAGAGTGCGCCTTTGTCCCATAAGGACATGATTTTTCACCCTTGCAGGATCCCCATGTGCAGTTATTAGCAAATTGTAAGGCAAAATAAACTCAACCAACAGACACGTACAGGTGACATGTAAAGCTCTTGAGTGCCTTTCACTACATGTGTCCTTGCATTTTCTTCTGTGGTGACCCACTGCTTTAGGACAGTGTTGGCTGAAGCAGTGTTTGAGAAACAGCATGACTTGTGAATGTAGGGTTTTGTTGGAAAGGTTTCGCATAACTTCATTTTTCACTATTTAACATTAATATTTCTTTAACATTTCTGCTTGGTATCAGTGTTGGCCAGTCCTTACCTAAACATGGTTCTGTCATTTTGACCAAGCACAGTGTACATATACCATGTGGTCTCATATTCAGGAAACCACCAGCAAAACACTGGAACATACTTGAACAACAGGCATTGTGTGGATGTGAGGTGCTCTCCATGCCAGGTTGACTTGGTGGAAAGAAAATCAGTTCTCAGCTCTTGACCTCTTGTGTTCAGGGTGCTTAATTGTTATCCTTTTATTTCTAAAGAAATCATTTACATCTCCAGAAAAGGAACTGTAGTAACACCTCTGTGTTTAGAGCCCTTTAGTGCTCCTGTAAGACTAAACCTCATTTGTGCAGAGCTAACAACATGGTGGCAGTGAACATGTTAAGGAGAGCCTGAAAACTCAATTAGCCCCAAAGCTGTGCAACCTGATTGAATTATTGACACACCTGGTAGAGCAAGAGCTGGGAGAAGAGCTCATAAGAGGTTGAAAAGAAGGGGATAAGACTCTAGGGCCTGACCTTCTCTGTTTTTGTTTTGTGACAACACCCTTGATCCTGTGGTGTGCCCATCTCCAAGAGCATGGGGATCCTGCTTCCTCTCCAGGCACGTAGGCTTGGAGTTATAGGGGCTGTTTGCCTAAAATTTCCAGAAGAGTGAGTCTCAGAGGTGTCATCTAGTATGGATGACATGGACAGAGCAAGGGGAAACCTTCTTTTAGCTGGTGGTGTTTCTCATGTAGATTTTTTTGTTGTTGCTGGTTTTGTATATTTGTAAGCAATTGAAAATAGGCTATTATAATGCTAGTTAAGAGGCAAATTGAACAAAAAATGAGCTATTTGGGGCACTATTATGTTAGAATAAATTTGGCAGGTAGTTGCTGATTAAATTAGAGATGAGTTTATTCTGAATCTGAGATCTGACCACAGAAATTTAAAGTGTGTTTAAACCCTGAATAGAAAAGGCTAAAATCAGTTTACAGGCGTAAGCACTGGTTCTATGTCTGGTCCTCTGTATGCACATGTTCTCCTAATAGTCTTCCTGGCCTTAAGCTGCAGGAGTAAGGTGTCAAGAGCCTAACAGGAATGAATCCTCAAAGATGACAGCAAGCGTCTTGGTCCTCTAGGAGAGCAGTGGCAACCTGCGCATAGTTGTGATGCAGCTTTCTAGGATTAAATCCCCTAGGTAGCCATGGAAGTACTTATAATGAGAATTTTGCTCTTTTCATTTTCCTGTTGGATTGAAATCTGGATCCCTCCTGTTGTCAAGGTTTTCGAACCTTGAATTTCAATTTTGATGGATTTATCACCAGCCACCCTTTGCACACGGTTGTTTCCATCTATTTCTGGACATACTGGCTGTGCTGGGATAGCAAACGGTAGGAGAAGATATTAACTTAAATGAGCTACATGAAACAGATTTCTGTCCGTGTCCCCTCGGCATTTCTTGATAACAACACTGTCAACAGATCTAAACATTGTCAAGATGTGTGAAAAGAAGCTAAGTTTATGCCTGTGACTAGAACTTTTCAGAGAATGGGCTTCAAAAAGTTTTCATGTTTTTATTTTTTCAACAAGCAGGCAAATTTCCTTAGAAAGTAGATACTTTTTGTAAAAATTTAATTTTAGTCAGAACACCACTTTTTCTGTTGGAAGAGATTTGTTAGGAAAATGTTGACAGGCTCTTCTTGGTGAGTAAGTGGTTTCAGCATTTCATTACATAAATTATGGAGTCTGCTAATGGAATAAAGTCCAGTTTAGACTTAAGAATTCTAGTGGATGGTGGTGACCAGATTTTCACCAGTACTCTGTATTCTTTACAATGCTGATGACTCAGCCCTCGTCAGGTGCCCTATGCAGTAAATACTTAGGATAGGTCAACAAGAGAGAACCATTTTTTATATAAGGCTAAAAGACGATTTTACTCAAAGGATAAAGTTAATCTTTGCATGTGTTCATAATAACTTTTGCACAAAGATAAAGTGAATTTTATAATCTTTGACACTAACACAAGTCTCTCACCCTAGCTTCCCCAGAATAAGTTTTTCTCAGCAGTCTATGTTTGCAAGGAAAAGCAGACGGAAAACAGCACACACAATTGTCCCCTTTGGGAGAGGAGGAAAGAACAAACGTGTGACATGTTACCCATGTTTTTTACTGCTCTACTGGAAGGTGCTCTGATACTGCATAATGCAAGAGATTGAATAGAGCACTTTTTGCTACATTGTCAGATTCTTACTGCCCTTTTTCTGGGATCCTGTCAAAATGAGATATATGGATCTCCTCACATAGTTCTCCAAGAAAAGATTTTACGTAACAGTAGATGACAATGTGTAAGTGCATTCCACAGAAATTCTTAGCTTGTCCTTTTAGATAAATTATTTCTGCTAGCATAGGAAATGAAATTATTTACGTATGTTTGCGTACATTCTTTATTACATTAAATACATTCCACTTTATGGTATACATTTGGCATTTATATAAATTTCTTTGGCACATACGTTTCTGTGTGTCTGTGTCTCAAAGAAGTTTTGAGCTTTTCTGGTTGTTGATTCGTTCCCAGTTGTGAGCTTGATCCAATATTTAAACAATGACTGTCAAATTTCGGGGAACAAGCGTTTTCTTCTCACTCAATTCCTTTCATATAAAGAAACTTCCTTTCTTGCAAGTTAACTAGAGCTAACTTTGCCTGCACTTCTGCTCTGGTGTTTTAGATTTGCTGCCTGCTTAAGGGCTTCTGAGCAGTCCTGGCAATGGGATGGGGGAAGAGGAGTTGCTTTTGCCTGTAGGGAAGAGAAAGGAAGGTAATTAAAGGCTTTCTTTACCTTGTAGTGAGTGTAACCTATTTGATAAGAGTGGTTTTAATAAGCCAAATCACAAATACTAGGGTATTGAATTCAGGTTGTGCTAAAGTGTGAAACTCCAAATGTGAGCCAGCCAAACAGTTCACAGTTTATATATATATATCTACGTATGGGGCTGATGATGCATTTTACCTCTTACTCTAGCGAGATCTCCTAGGCATTTCTCCATCAAAGACCTCAATAGTTTGTTTTCAAGAGGAAGGGTGAGTCTGAAGTCCATTAAACACAGTGAAATTTCCTATGTGTTACAATTACAAAACCTCCTTTGCTAGGTAGAGTAGCTTTTTTGTTGAGTCATTGGATTAGACTCTTTAAGTATATGTGCTTATATTTGTTTATAAATCACTTTAACAAATAAGCAGCATCCCATAGTGCAATTTACTTTCTTTAGATAATTTGATAATTGCAGTATTCCTTGCAGTATTTATATGAGGAGATTGGCAGTTCATAAACGTTAAATTATACTCTTTCTGCATATTTGCCAAATGCATAAAATTACTGAACTAAATCTTGCAGCTACCAGAGTAACATAGCTGAAGCTACAGTAAATTCTGAAATACAGCTATCCTATGCAATGCAGCTGTAAATAAACTGATGTCAAATACTGTCAGCGCTGTGAAGAGATACTACCTGTTATTCAGAATGGATACAGCCATGCTACAACTGCAGTGCACTAGGGTTATTTACTCTGCCCTCAGGGTTGTTAAAGAATTTCTAGCTAAATTTTTCTAGATAGGTTCATATTCGTAGGAAAACTGTCTTTTTGTTTGTGCTTGGTTTTGGAGAGCAACCTTATCTCAATTGTTTGATTAAACATGTTCCTATTCTTAATTATTCCTCATTAGTATGTTTTGATTTTTATTTTCACTGGTTTATTTTATTATTCAGGCTTGGCTCAAAATATCTGCTGGGTTTTGTTTGGTTTGGGGGTGTGGTTTTTGGTTTGTTTGTTTGTTTTCTTTTTGTTTAACCAGTGAATGAAGAAGAAAGGTCCGGAGTTGCAGTTCTGCAGCTATTCCAAGTGAAGTTTATTTTGGTTTTGTTGTCAGAGGAAAAATAAGAACATGTATTTATAATACAAATCTTAATGATCAGAAACCTGGATGAGCTGTGTTGGTGTTCTCTAACAGCTTGCATTTATTGATGTATATGTCATATTCCTTTCCACAGAGTTTGCTCATGACCCTTTCCACACCTTAGAAGCTTTGAGCTCCCTTGATAATAAAAAGAGACAGAATGGGATTTTTTTTCTTTTTCAATTTGGCTTTTTTTCTCCCTTGAATGTGGTGTACAGATATGCCAGCAACGAGCAGCACAGCCCAGGCTGAGGCGAGCAAGGCAGAATGTCAGCATATGGATTCCTCAAGCACCAATCTGGTGCACAACTCTCTTAAGCCAGAGAACAGGACAGGGCACTTGACCCATCAATGTTATTTTGTGCAGAGATTGCTCCCTGGAATTGATGATCATGGTAGTCTTATTTTCCTTGCGGTGGTTACAGGCTAAGTTGGTAAGTCGCAGAAGTATTCCTTTACCATTGGATTCCAGTTGGCATGCAGAGCTGCTTTTGATGGTCCTGTATGTGAACCTTGTATATTCTTTTATTTTTTTTTCCTTTTAAACATAATAGAATTTAAGTTGCAGTCTTATTTATTGAATATGAGCATACAGTTAAATTCTCAGGCAGGAGTTATTAGCATTTTGCCTTTGTAGCCATTTTCTAATCATTGTGCAGATGAAGTATTTCAGGATGAGAAAGTTAGTGTAGTTTTTTAGCAAGTACCTCAGGCAATTTGCTGACATATATCAGTGCACTTGTCAAATGCTTTGACACAGATGTCTAGTTTTGGCAACCACAGAATTTGAATATCCTACCCTGTACATATCTATTCATAGAGTCAATTCAGATCCGGTGTAGGTGGGTGCAACTTCATTGACTTCAACTGTGAGGCAGCCGCCTGTACTTGAGCTGAATTTAGGCTTAGAGAAGTATGCCCAAGAATAGTCTGGAGACCACTCAAAATGGTCCTCCAAGACCTGTTGCTGCCCGCGTGTGAGCAAGGGTGCATCACAGGCACTACTGAGCCACTGAGGCCGGCAGTGCCTCGGTGGCTGGCCTTGCTCTTCCCCTCCTCTGTGGGAAGGTAATTTGGAGCTGGAGCCAGCCTGAGTGCTGGGGTGGTCTTGCTTTCACTCATGCTCAGTTTTGATCCTTACCCTCTGGCTGTTGCATTGCTTCTCCAGTTGGCCCAGTAGCAACTGTGGTAGTTAGGACTCTGTGTTTCATCTTATAGAGAGCTTTGCTGGCCACTGTAAATATCCTAAACATCAAAAAGACTCTTCATTCTCCCTCTGGCCAGCTATTCTAACTTCCTGCAGCTACAAATCCCCAGGATTATTAATCATTACTATTACTCACTTAACTGAGCTTCTCACTAGTTTCCCAGTAGGCACTGAGAGGGAGGGTTTCTTTTCCACCCTTGGAGGAGCAGCCACCCCAAACTATCACAGTGATGGAGGTCTGGGCTGGTGGCACAGAGGCCCTTTGTCACCTCAATCAGTCCCAGTCACTTTGGGTGCCCTCCAGAATATACGGTTTCCCCTCTGCTGCCCCAAAACCCTTCCAGGGAGAGTTTCACATTGCAGAGAGGACAGGCAGGAAATTAATGCCGATAGGATCAGCCTTAACATACCTGCTAATATCCCATGGGTCCATGGTGGCTGGTACTGCCTCTGCAGCTGTCACTTCCTCACTCCGTGATCCTCCACACCGTGAAATATGTTAGCGTGGCTGGAGGGGAGAGGGAGGGCACGTGTCCCTCTCATTGCCGGCAGTTGCAGAGCTGTTGGGTCCCCTTTCCTGCCTGTAGCGTCAGGGGTGGCCTGGTGAATGCATTATAGTTTGGAGCAAAACCCCAGTATAAGCATATTAATATTTCTAGACATTGGGATTTGCTAAAGATTTGACTTGTTTTAGCAGTGCTGTGAGAGAATAAAAATATTGTTGTAGATGTTTGCCTGTAGATAGAAACACAATTGCTGTGGTATATTTGGGTTTGTCACTTCATATTGTGTCCAGATTTGATTTTTCTCAAGATGGTAGTGAAGTGAAACCCAGTGGATTGACACAATGTCTTCGCCTGTAAATCATTGTGCTGAGCTGCCCTGCTGCTATTGGAAATAATCACGAAATACAGCGCTACATGACACAGACCATCCTTTGGTTTGAAGAACACAGTGTTAATTTTATGCTCTCCTTTTACATAAACACCCTCACTTGCACCTTAACAAGCCCCCAAACATTGGTTACCAAATGACCATATTATATCAACCCCCCCTTTTGTTCACTCGGTATAAAATTGAACAACTGGGACTGAGAGAATTTGGCCTCTGTCCAAAACATGGCTAGATGCATCTGCATTTGGCTTTGTGCCCAAAGATATAATATTCAAATGTGAGTTGTCCTTAATTTTTGTTTAAATCATCCTTTTTACTTTTTTCCTAGGGAGGGTGCAGTGCTTGCAAGATGTTTTCCCCTTTTGTCTGATTTTTGGTTTTTAAATGCAATTTCTATCTCTTCTTTCCATATGGAATTCCAAAGAGATGAAACCCAGTGGGACTGTTTAGAAATTAAATACCCCCCCCCTCCAGAAACTATTCTTTCAGAACCACTTAATGTTTCATAAAGAATGGTACCATATCTGTAGTTTCTTTTAAACATTCTATGAAGTATAATGGTGAAACTTATTTCTCTGGGTTTTTTTTATTGAAAGAGCTCCTATTACCTATCACATTCTAAGGCTTTTCTACTCAAACAGCTTTAGCTGATACTGCTGCTGGTTAATAATTATAAATATGCTATGGTCAATAATGGCTTAGTGCAGACTGGGGGGGACACCTTCTGTGACGGCAGTGGAGTTTGGGTCAAACCGGTGCTGATCTTTGCTGGCAATGGAGTTGCACAGAAATCCTTTGTGCATAAAGCTGCCTCTGATTGAAGCAGGGCAGGACTTTATGAAGTGGCACAGTCAAAAATCAGCTGGAAATTCGATCTTGTCTTGCACTTCTCTGTTCGTGCTGCCCTAAATTCTATGACATAAAGGGAGGAGAAGGTCAACAGAGAGTGTGACCTTCAGCTGAGGAAACATTTGCTGTATTTTTCCATGCTGTAGTTGCTGTTATTAGTACTGATAATTCTTAGCAGCGGTACCAATTAGATTGGTGTAAATAGAGATTATAACGTGGTTAGGGATAACACAATTGACGATACGTGTATTTAGTAAACAAGACTGTCAGTATGTATAAAACATCAGCAACATGTTGAAGCTTGATATTTCATAAGACAGCAGAGCATGGGGATTGCTTTGAGACAGCAAGCTGAAAAAACATTTCATTTATAAATGAATCGTGTTTTAGCGTTATAAACCCCAGCAGGCAATTCACTCATTGGGGCTAATCATTCAAAATCTGCTGTTCTTTGGTAACAAGCTGAAAGAGAGACAGAGCAGCATTTCCTAAGACATTGGGGGTTTTGTAAGTCCTTAGGAACAAGTTTATTCTAGCTTTATGTTTTGGTTTTTTTTAATTTAAAACTCACTGTCTTCTGTATCTGGAGAGTAGTCCTAAAAGGTTGAATTTATTAGTATTTTCCGGATTTACATGAACTGCTATGTAAATAAAGATAAATATGGAGACTTAAAATACATACCACGTGTGCCGGAGGAATTAAGCATCTTTCTTAGACACCTGATCCAACAACCTTGATTATGGTATTTAAAACCAGGTATAGTGAGTAATTAATTGTAAATCAAGTGCTTGAGTGGCTGAAACAGTTAACAAAAGAAGTTTATGCTTATTGTCAAAGTATTTCTGGGACTGAATTGGTCAGTGTTTGGTCTCAGGCTCTTGTTACTGCGCTTTTGCAATACTGTGATCTGAATGGGAGATCTGTAGCTTGTTGTCGGATTGTGGATTACCAGCGTGCTGAGGCAGAAGAAGAGGTTTAAGTCTCAGTAGGTTGATATGAAAACTGGAGTTGTCAATAAATTCTGATCTCCCAGAGGTAACCAGGTGCAAACGATTTCATCTTGTCATAATTTATGAGGGATCAGCTTTTACTGAAACTGACTCTGAAAAATCACATCCCTGGCTTGGCATTTTCTTTCCCTTTTCTTTTCTCCCTACCTCCCTGCAATGGTACAAGTCTTTTTGCTCCAGCTGTAACTGTAAATACAGTACAAATCTGGGATACTTATAGTGGCTGTTGATATGCAATATTCAGCATTTGGAAAATGAAGCAAAGTGCCAAGAGAAACTATTCAAATAGCTTTCTGTAAAACTCTGGTCTTGGTTGCCACATGGGTTGTAGTTGGCCAGCACTAGGAGGAGACCCAGCAAAATCAAGGAACACTATTAAAACATACTTGGCGTAACAATGTGTTCCTGTCCTTTTACTAGTTTCAAAAAATGTCTCTATACAAAATGGTGTTTTGCTTCAAGTTCTGGGAAGGTGACTCTTTCTTAAGTGATATAATGAAGGTCACTTAGAAATTGAAAATTATGAATGATGTAACTGAGTCCTTTTGTACTAACAGCACAAAAAATATATGTTGGAAGTTGATGAGGCCAGAAATATAGCATAATTTAAGAAAAAAAATCTGAAACTGGTGATGGGGGGGGGGTGAAGAAGGAAAATAGATGTACATCTGGATGGAACAGTATAGTCATACACTTATCTAAGTTAGATGGGGAAACTGGGTATTTCTCCCAATCTGATGTCCTCTCTTTCCCAGGTTGTTCTAACTTGGGAAAGAGATGACCTCATCAGTAGATATTCACTCATATTGAATCTATTCCTTATATTTTTTATGTCTGGCATAGTAACTTCCACAAATGAATTATCGTAAGTGGGAGCAATATCTTCATTTCAGGTAAAGATTTTTACCAGCAACTGGTACTCTCCCTTAACCACCAACAAGGAGGTTGCTGGAAAACAGCATCAAAATAATATTGCCTGTCTTAAAAAAAGGCAGTGGGAGCAGACCTGATTTGTATATACTGCTGTTAAATTATAGAGCAACACCAATGAAGCATGAATCGTCACCTGCTGACATTTCGTTCAGCCGATGGCCGCAGAGCGCAGTATCTGCACTGGTAGACACTAATGCCAGGTTCAGTGGAGATGTAGAGATACAGAGAGGATAAAGATGAAAAAAGCAGATGCTTGGTATTATTTGACCACCTGGATGTTGTCATTTCTCCAACGAGTGATGTTGTGTGGGTCTACTCCAGGAGACTCTAGCTGCAGGTGATGGGGATAGGGTATGAGGTAGCACTCCAGCTGCATGAAGCTTCCATTCCTACCACTTGTGGGTCTCCTATGGAAGAACACATGGCAGATCTTCAGAATGCTGGAGCAGTGAGGACACCAAGTTGTTTCTGTCAAGAGACCCTGGGTCCCTCCTCCTGGGAAGGGAGGTAGATTGAACACTTCTCATTGCTGCCTCACAAAAGTCACATGTGGATGTGGAGGTCCACGTGCCACTGCAACTGAATGTTTCTGCTTGAGTCAGCAGGTTGCTTATAAGCAACTGCAATGTGCACTGTGTCAGTATTGATCAATCAGTGTTATAAGTTTGACAAAGAGGTATTTGTGAGGAAGCTGTCCCTTGTGAGGTTCTGCCATGAAAGGGCTAGACTCAGTGCCTGTATTACAGAGACTCGTGTTTCCCTGCGCTGACCAGCTGACACTCAGATACGGCCTGTAATGTGCTGCTTGATTTTGAGTCATTTCTGTACAACACAAGTATTGTTCAACTTCCCCTTATTCACTGCATACAAGTGCAGAGGCTGAAATGCTTATGATTATGCTTCAGTGCAGATGTTGGGGTTTTTTTCCACTCGGGCTTGTCATGTGTCTTTTGCTCAGCGGCTGTCTGAGTCTTTCCCACAGCACCTTCTCCATCCCATCTTTGGTGCAGTTCCCTATGGCAATAGTTATGCCGGCTCTCCTTTCAGCTGCCTCCTCCGCAACAGTCAAGCTCTTGTGAAAGCAACTCGAAATCCTTCCATCAGATATTTGAGTGACTGCATTATGGACATCATGGATCACATATGCATGCCATATCCCTAGATTGTGCTTTCTGCTGCTAATTTTAGGTTACAGAATTTTTCAGGAACAAACGAGCTTTTCTATGGCTTGTGCAGCGCTAACTTCACCTTTAGTGCCACATGGTTACTGAGAGGCAGACACAACGTTTTTAGCTGGCTACTTTTACTGCAAATTTTGTCTGAAAATGGGTTAGGTCTAGCTTATGACACATCTTTTGTGCCCATTTTTCCACATCTTTTGACTTTTGTTTTCTCATTAAAGCCTCTCACATGTCTATGGAGAGGTTTTGTCTTCTCCTATAGCACTTCCCTTTTCTTGGTGATTTGCTTTCCTTTAAAGCTGTGGCAGCCATTTCTTTCTGTCCTTGCCCAGTGAAATCCTAAGAAGCTCTGTTGACTGCAGTGAATACCACTTTCTCTCTGAATTCCCACAGCAGTCCTAAAGCAGCCATAAAGTCTTTTGACTCTAGGAGAGAAGGTAATGTTTGATCCTTACAAGATTGCTGTTCAATATTGGATTCTTATTCCAAAATTCCAGTTAAAGGCAAACATGGAAAGTTCATTATCTAACATACATAATGTAACAGCCACAAAAATAGGTTAATGTAACAAATTATGTGCTTTCTGAATAGGAAAAAAACCTAAAATGAAAAGCCACTTCTGAGTAACAGCTTTAAAAAGTAAATTCTACTTAGGACAAGGGCCATTGCCATGGGCATGGTGGGATTCAAGGTGGAAAAGTGATAATTCAGTGCTTTTTCACCTCGCAGATGCTTAGTTGTCATTGAAGAGGACATACGAGAAAAGTGATGCAGGGTGACCCATCCTTGTGACTGCTACATAGTTCAAGTGCAAGATACTCTTGTTTGTTACTGGAACAGGGATGCATACAACTCTCAGAATGTAGACCATTACTTCAACCCCATAGAGCTCTTGGGTCTTCCAAAATGGCTGAAGGAAAAGAACTACATAATTTACAAAAGAAACAAGGGATTCCTTTGATATTTTGTTTGCTTGAATCAGCAAAATTAAAGGTATCTTTGTTATTATTTCTTCTGTGTTTTCTCCTTTTCCCACCTCCCCACAGAGTAAGATTTTTGATGAATAAGCAACTGATGATCATGCTATTTCTCTAGATCCTCTTTGGTAACAAGAATATTGAAAAGTTAAGACATAAAAATGCTGTAAGGGTGTTTCTCTTTGTCAGCCTTTCCCTGTTTTTCAGTTATCCAAAAGAGGTTTTCATTCCAAAAAGGTAAATTGAATGTCATTTCTGCTATTCTTCCAAAGACCCAATTATCACATAGGGTGATAGGGGCTATTCAATGAAGTCTATCTTAATTTAGTCTAACTATACAGGATATTTTTCCTCCCATACACCATAATCAAATGCTTTATTGGCTTGGCTTCTGGTGAGCTAGGACCTTAGCTTAGAGTGTAGACCTGGATTTTACCACGTTTGCTTGTTTTTTAACAGCCATGTAGAGAAACCTGGTCACACTCAGTATTTGTCTGGTTTGGTACTTCATGTTTGCTTGTGAGCAAGAGGTCAAGTGCAAGACAGTTAAATACATCAATATGGAATCTAGCCTCATTCATTTTTAAGTATTTAACAACTCAATCTTTATCATAGAAATAGTGCATGCATGTTTCCCTCATGCAGTTTTATTCCATGCTAGCTTCTGTACTGTGTACATTATACAAAAATATATATATTTTTATAAGTAGTACTCTCGTAAGCTCAGCCTGCCATCCGAAAGTCCAAATACCACCTTCTCTTGTTATTAACCGACATCGGCAGTGAAAATGCTTTATTTTTCCCTGCCACAGCTTTTTATTCAAGATTAGACTTACCACAACATTAGGGTTAACACACAATCCACGTCTTTTGAAATCAGTTGTTAATGCTGCCTCCTAAAAAAAGAAATAACCAAACTCATTCTTTGTTATTTTGTCTCTGCAGGGCAGGCAAGGAGCAGAAGCAACAATAGCAACAACAAAGATTTGATGACTAAGCAGATACAATTTAAAAGCAGTGACAAAATATTTTCTATAAGGCCTTTTTTTTTAATTTAGTAGCAACTATTCCTTTTGTTAAAAATACTTATGATATTTAAGGATTTATGAAGACTTTCTTTAGCAACATGAAGGTTCTGTGTTTTGCTTTCCCCAAAATAAACAGCATCACATATTCTTTCCTTTGTGAAAGATGTAGTTTTCCCATAGGAAAAATAATAAAATTCCCTAATAACTTTGTTAAATTGTTTGCAGGTGTCAGTCATAAGTATAGACATGCATAAACCAAAATAATGGTTGTATAATATTAAGGAATCATAAAACAGAAATATAGCATGAATAAACTGAAACATCAAGGGGTCCTGAACATAGTTCCAGTATTTTGTTTCATACAGTAATCTCTGGACTGTGCATGCATCTCCCTGTTCAAATGATATAGTGACCTGCTACAATTTCATTTTAATAGTGTCTAGATGTAGGGGTTTTTTTGGAAAACAAATATTCTGCTCCAAAGCAGTGTCACAAACTGTGTTCTTGATGTATTACAGAAGATATTTAATAATGTGCTTTTTTTGTCTAACGTAGAGGAGTATTTTGATTCCCTCATATAAAGTATAGCAAACTTTCTTTAGCATCTGTGTATATCTGTACTTTCACTACAGAAGCTTTCTAGAATTCAAGACGTTTAGCTTCAAGCGCTGTATTTACCGTGCAGCGTGTTTACTTTTTCTTTCTTGATGTTGCAATATCTTTCTTAACAGCTTAAGAAAGAGTATTTCTATTGAAAGGTGGCTATCTCACTTTTCCTTGTGGATTTATAAAAAATGCAGTTGCATGGGTTATTTGCCTTGACTTCACGTGGGGTACTGCTGGTAACAGAAACTGAATAAGAATGTTTCTGATACAAAGGGGTAAGATAACAGAAGAAAATCCTTTCTGTGGCACTCAGTGCTAATGTAATCTTTCACTCTCCACACTCAAGCTTTCAAGAGCGAATATTTGAAATACGAGGAAGTTACATGCCTCAGTAAAATGTAATAGATATTGCATACTTTAAGCAACTCATCAAATATATTGTTCAGGTTTCCAATGCTGTACACAGCTTTGTGTGTGCAGCAGGACACGCATCACCAAACTATTTAAGCACTTGGACAAAAATCATCATATTGCAAAGCTCTCCATCAGCACAGTGAGTGGTCTGCATTTATCCAGGCTCAAGCTTCTGGTGACAGAGAAGGGTACAAACAGCTGGCGTCATGGCCCTGATACTATTCTAACCTTAGAGCAAATACAGCTTTCTGGTAAGCAGTTTTTGAGTTTAGAAGAGGCTTTGGCTGTTTAGTGGATTGGCCATGGTAGATGCTGGAGAGGGTCCTGCCACCCTTCTTTCATCCTGCAAGCATGCCTGCTGCTCCTTGAGGGTTAGGAAGGGGTGTGCAATGCAGGTGCTCCAGCATAACAGATCCTCACAGGAATACATTGCTACACCACAAAACCCAAGACCATTGCCCTTTTATGCCACCTTGAAAACACCACTCCACTAAAGAGATGGAGACTGCTTTGGTGCAGCAATGCTATGACTGTAATCCTAAAAGCAAGGACTGAGGCAATATCAACCTGGCCTCACCAGTGATCCTAAAATTATCTTACAGGGAGTCTCCCAACAATGCTGTATGAAGAGTACCTCAACAGGAAAGGCATGGCTTTGTTTTGGTGAAGGGCAGAGTGCTAAGAAAGTGCTGCATGTAGACAGTATTTCCCATCTACCCCATCAACACCCCATTCTGCACTCATCCTGGAAACTGCTCTACTAATAGATTGGCTCCTGATATGGTGCCTGCAGTCCTTAATTAATTATTTTTGCTCATTTTTCTGGCTCTGAACAAGGACAGCTTTCTGCAAAGTGCTGGCTCAAGCATTCTCTGCTTTTTCCCTGGGTGTGTTTGCATGTGTGTGTGGTGGGTATATAATAATGAGATATCTCAGCATCTAGAGCCTGGTGATTTTCTCTTGCAGTCTATGTCAAATCATCAGGCATAGCGATGTGCCATGAAATAAATAGCTCTCAAAAGTCAGTATACCGGTTGTGGACTGAGATGAGCTTAGCACCCATCAGCAAGCAACAGTTGTGTTATTCTGCTGCAGCATTGATTTATCTCTTCTCTCTGAGACAGAACCATGATCTGGGGCTTTGTGGAGCATCATCCATGTCGCAGAGTCCTGTTCAGCCTAGTGGATCACCCACAGGCTGAAAGAAAAGCCTTTACAGCAGTGGTGACCTGGTCTGCTTTAGGGGATGGTGTGCTCTTTAATGGCTGAGGATTCATCAAAGTCCCACAGCCACTTTGTGAATGTAGCTGGTTGCCCAGGTGGGGTTTTATTTGCATGCCTGGCTTTTGTTTGTGACAATATGCAAATACAAGTGTCCTGCACCTCCGGATAATGACAAGGAGTGGAGTTAATTTTTAAGGAGAAGCTGTATAAGCACAGCACAGTTAAACTTCTTGATGTAAAGAAAGTCACCAATTCACAAAGGAATTTGATTACCTCTATCCATTATACACACACAGTGAGTGATCGTGCTACTAACCATCTGTCATCTATTTCATTTGCATCATCAACACCTGCCCTGTTTATCTGCTACATTCTTTTCTTCGCTGAATTCTTACACTGCTTTAATAAAATACAGTAATGTTATTGTTAAAAACCAATTAATTTACAATCCTCCATAGAGATAGTATTACTTATAATTCAATTTAGCTTCTAATGACCTGCTTTCTTGCAAAATGACTTAATTCTAGTGTCAAAGATTAGTTATTAGACATTACCCTGCTGCACCAGTCATGTACTGCTGAGACAGGCAAAGCAGCTCTAGGTGTCCCTGGTCATTAATCAGAACTCGGAGACATTTTCCTTTTAACTCATTACAGAACCTGATTTCATCTGCCACTTTAACTCTTTGCTTTACAGAGTATTTTGAATCTACCTTTCCTTGTGTTCTCATATTTGGGCCTTCGAGGGGAGAACAGAGCTGGAAGTCCAATTGCTTTGGAAAAAGCTGTAGTAGCTCATGCTTTCTGCTAACCCTTCACTGAGGAGTTCATTTTGCGTCTCAACCACTATGTGAATGGGGCCTGAAAAGCAGTACTGGCTTTATCCTACATCAGCTTTGGGGAAATTAACACAACTGGATTTTCCGCACAAACATAGCACTGGATGTACTTTCCTTCTTATTAGAAAAAATGGCATTATGAATATCCACCACAGAGGCCAACCTGATTCCAGGTGAGTGCCTTGGCAAGGCAGCTACTGCCATCCTCTTCCTGGGTTTCACAAAAGGCATTGTGAAGCAAGTGGCCAAATCCAGCCAGTGCTCACAGCATCAGCTGGGCTCATGACCATTCAGAAGCGATGTTTTATATACAAACTATGATGTGCAATCTAGGGCTGGGCCAAATTCTTCTTTCTCACTCTATCTGAGGCAAAGGTTGGCTTTTCTTGCCCATTATTAGAATCATAGAATAGTTAGGGTTGGAAAGGACCTTAAGATCATCTAGTTCCAACCCCGCTGCCATGGGTAGGGACACCTTCCACTAAACCATGTCACCCAAGGCTCTGTCCAACCTGCCCCTGAACACTGCCAGGGATGGAGCATTTACTGCTTCTTTGGGCAACCCATTCCAGTGCCTCACCACCCTCACAAGAAAGGAGTAGCATAGCTTCTTCCTCTTTCGCAAGTACTATATCACTTTACTGGGAGTAACTCTATTTGTGGGGCAATTGCAGACTGTGATATGACAGTAAGGATGGATTGAGCTTTGGAAAACAGTCTAAAGCATTATTCTGTGTCTTTGATTTTTATTTTTTTTTTATTTCTGTGGTGCATGAAAGAAATACCTGCCATTAAATGAAATCCCAAGTCTGCAGGGCATTTCAGTAACAAAGGGCATAAATGTGGCATATACAAATGGATGGATTATATACAGAAAGTAAACCTTTTAAAAGATTTATGGCAACTTTAGCTTTTGAACAATTACACGCAGAGTATTTTTAAAATGCAGAACAAAATTAAAAGTTCAGGCTCATCAAAACCCCTTCATGGAGATGGCACAACTAGCAGGATTTAGTGTGGAAAAGGTTATTTCTCCTATTCACAGCCAAGTCTATATGCTGCAGTACTACTTCCAATAAAATCTTATTTTTAGCATGTTTGAGTGGTGCAGCTTAGAGTTGCTGAAATTTTTTATTGTCCCAAAATACAGCCACTTCTGTCTTTTGAAAACTGAGAAGCTACCTAGTGTTAGAAAAGGCAAATAATGCCTCATCTGACTTCTTGACAACTGCGTGCCACGCTGGAAGAATAAGAGATGCTCATTATTTTCCTAAAGCATAGGAATTGGCTGTACAGTGTAGGCTGACGAAACAGCTGTCTTCTAAGAAGCAGGGTTTTTTTCACAATAGACTATCAAGGGACATGTGAATAGTACACCAGACTAACTCTTAAACAACAGGCATTCTTACAAATGAGCAAACTCAGCTATGAGCGCCTAAGAATAACCTCCTCTGGATGGCAGGGGTGGGATGTTGCTCTTCATATACTGCAAATGCTAAAGCTTTGCATACAATATTTTTCTGGGTGAATGCTCTGTTTATATAGCTGAGATTATTTGCAGACAAAATCCGTCTGAAACACTAATATCTTAAATACAGTAAGGATCAGTCCTTTGGACAATATGGTAAATCTCTTTGTATGAGCGTTCTTAACACTGCTTTCCAAATGATACAGACTTATTGCTTCAATCAAACTAATAAATAATTCACATTTCTAAATGGTTTCTACACAGGGTGATGGAGCATTATGGTAGGGTAGGAAACATCCAACTAGAGCCTGAAATGTCTTCAGACATAATCCTAAAATAATCCTGTTTTCAAACGGTAAAAGTTCGTGCCTCCTGCTCAGGCGGCACATCATCAGCATCCAGATCAGGAGTTATGCCAAACTAGCTGTAATCTAATATGGAAATGAGATGTTGGCCTTGATATTGTGTCATTCTTCTGAATGGGATCACCTGCACCCATATCTCCTAGGAGGAAATTTCAAACAGAGTTAGCTCCTTAAACCTTCTAATTAAAATGAGAAATCCCCAGGCTTCCATGACTCAGCCTCGGAAAAAGATTATTAGGAATTTAATAGGGAAAATATCGCATCTCAGACCATCTGTGACCCAGTGCTCTGTGAGAATTTAAAGAAAACTGGAGGGAGGAGGTGCACGCTCCAAAGCACACTCTAGGAGTACTTTGTTGGAGCTGCAATAAATCAACATAGTTAGAGTACAGCCTTTTTCAGATTTAATTACTGTTACATAATTATTAGCAAAGCAGTCTCCTCTGAAACTGTAAAACTCATTACATCAAAAATCCCCAAGCTCCTGATGGAATTTATGAACTAGTTACTTTCTTCCTAGCTCTGGGAAAATGCACTAGGATGCATTCAGTTTTGTCTCCCGCATTTTTTAGTCTGCGGATCTATTCTGTTCTTCTTAGTTTCAAGGAACATTCCCTATTTGCCTTTTTTTTTTTTTTTTTATTATAAAACATGTTCGTTTTCATTTGTTTGCTTTTCTGCTCCTGGCATGGAATTTAGACACAAGCACTCAGGGACAGATACCCTTTCCCCCCTTGCTGAAAGGGATTCACATCTCATTTCCTCCATCACTCTAGCAGCTACTGTTCGAGCTAAAGCACAGATTCCCTCATGGAGATGCCAAAGAACAAAATTTTCATTGTCTTTTCCCAGAGGTTTTGCTGTGAATACACAGCTTTAAAACCTGCCAATGATCTGAACAAATTGCCACTAGGGAAGGCCATTTGGAGTCTATATCAAGCAAGCCTGAGGCCAGCCCTTCCTGACCATTGCTGCCTAGTTTTGAGACTGTTGACAGCTGCCTTCTGGCCCTTCTGTAGGATAGCAAAGAGATTGCACGATGCCCTAATAGACAGGCTAACCCTTAAATCCATGACAGAAGTAATAATAGACATTCTCTTAGACAGCTGAGAAAACAAGTGAAGAAAGGTAATGGCAATGGCTCTTTTAGTGTCCTATTATTTCACAGCTGGTGGGGCTGGGCTGAGCAAGCAGCAAGATCTCAGCCCAACCAGGTGAAAACAACTACAGCAATCCTCCTTCTTCTACTTCTTCCCTCAACCAGGAAGTTGCATTTCTTAGCAGACCTTGTGGTAGTACACCCCAGCCATCAGTCCTGGGATGTATTCCTAAAGCTAAGCCTGATGTTGACTGCTTGTGAGCTCAGGAGTTACAAGTCTAGGGAAAGCATCATAGTTTGTTCAGGATAACTCACAGCTAATTAATGATTTTGTGCTACAGCACAAAGCTGAAAACACATTTGCCTGTTGAAATTGCTGTGACAATGTCATTGCCAGATGATGGAAGACTGGCATGCTTTTCCTTGAGCTGCTTTGGTAAGTTTGTGTTATCAGGGAGTAACCAGTCTCTCTGCATTCACCCGCTCCAAAATACGACATTCTGAGTTTTTAAATTGACTCATTCTTTCATGCAAAAATTGCAAATCTTACCGTGGTAATTTTATACATGACAAAGTTTCTTGTCTCAATCCATTTTTGTTTACCTGTAGACATAATAGTGAGATAAAATGTGCCCCAGAGTTTAAACTAGTGACTTGAGAAAACTTGAGAATCTGAGCTACACTGGGTCAGGAACGTAGAGATATTCACTTCTGCTCTGCATTTAATATAATTTAATTATCTTCATAAATATTTCTCTTGGTAGTTATTACATGTTGCAAACCAACAAGAAATCCATGCAAGACAGTAAAGTCTAAATTAATTTTGCATAACATTTTAATGTGATCTGGATACTAAAATGTTTAATAGGGTTAAATGATACATTTATAATACCTCAAAAAGAGATATCAAGGAAGGAAACAAAAATGAATAGGCACTCTGTTTCCAAAAGAAGGGATATGTCTGAAGGATCAGGATGTGCATTTCACACAGCACTAGCTGAAGTAAAGTTTCCTGCACTATATTTCTGCTAGACAATAGATGAACAGATGGTTTAGGGAGAAGGGAGAGACAGTTTGGAAGTGGATTTTTAAATGAAGGAGGAGTCAGAGTTTAATGAAAATAGGGTTAGATGGCTGATTATTTTTTTTTTTTAATATTATTTTTCTTTTCTCCCTAGGAAAAAGCAGTTGCTTGAAGTGTTCTGGGAAAGCAAGTCTTGAGGAGATCGTGAGAAGAAATTACAGCAGTTAAGGTAAGAGGAATTAACAGTGTGTTGGTGTGCTGAAGAAGAAAACTTTGTATATAAAACAGAAGATAAGGACAGGACATGAATCCTAGTACTCTTTCGGGAGTTTATTTCAATTGCAGAGAGCTTTGCCCAAATCTAGGACAGGGACAAAAGAAATAAAAGCATCCTTGAGGGTTCTCTTCTTATCTGAACAAATCTTCTAAAGCATCTCACTGGAAAATTGTACTGAGCTTATTTTCTTGGGCATGTTCTTACTTTGTGAAAGATGGGCTCTGGGTGTTTATTGGCATGGAGGCTGAGAGTGTGATTTGGGCAGTTATGTGGGCCACTGGGTAAAGCATCAGATTGAGGTCTCAGACACTTGAGCAAGTTACCATAGCTTAATGAGTTCCTGTGTAGCAGCTGAGCTGTTGCAAATGTAGGGTAGCACACGCTAATTTAAACTGTTTTCACTGCGACTCAGCTGATGCATGGCAGCCATTTAGCCAAGGTAGCTCAGTCATATGTCTGAAATCTGATTTAAGGAATCTGAGCTCAGCTCAGTGCAGGAGGTAGGTCACCAGGCTTTTGCTTACTTTGACTTCGTGGGGCAAGCATTTCATCTTGGGGTTTTTTTGTGCATGCAGCAACAGTAATGGTGCCAACTCACAGCTATGAATGCTATGCAGAAAAGGAGAGAGGGAAAAAGAAAAAAGAGGGGGGAGTGCTAGAAGAGCAAGTTGTGTCTATTTGTTGTTGGGTAGAAGTGTGGAATATGTTGATCTTTGGCTGAGGTTAATGCAAAGTTTTTATGGTTGTCTGTTTTAATACCCGAGTAAAACCAATGTGTTTAAAGGGTTTTGCTGGTATAAATGAGGGCAGAATCTTGCCATGGGGACCTAGCCTACTCTTGGTGAGTATACATAGCATCAGCTGAGATTTATCACAATTCCTGGGAAGAGCGAAAGAATTGGCAAGTGTTCTTTTTGCTTACCACTTACTCTCTTTGAGCATTTTGGAAAGTATCAGGTGCCCCTGTCTTCCCAGGGGAAGTACAGAAAGTGTCCGTTTATATTTGTTTTTAATGATATGGTTTTAAATCATTTAATATTGAGAGGTTTGCTTTCTCCCTTGTTTGAAATGAAGGTGCTCCCCTGTGGAAAGATTTTTATTCTGTCTTTTCGTGGTGATCATAACATGTGGCACTCCAGACAGCTATTCTGCTCGGAGCTGAAAAACACCAAGCATTTCCTTTAATACTACCAATAAACATTTGTGTGATTTTTTCCATAAAGTGGTACTCTGAGCATCGTGCCAGTTCTCCAAGTGACAGATACTTTTGGAGGCGAAAGAAAAGTATCAGTATTTAATGGTTACCATAAGTATTTTCCAACAGTTTAAGAAGCACAAAGTCCTAAAATATTTATGTATACACATCAGTAGCAGTACTCTGCTACCATTTATTAGGCAGAATGGCATACTACATGTATCAGAGTTATGACTGCTGTGATAATTACTTGAGGGAATCGTTCCATAATGAAAATAAAAACCAAAACCATAGCATTGTATACAGTGATTAAATATTTGTGTAATGATTTCCTTTACATTCACAGAGGTGGTTCATATTTCAAAATATTTGATCCAGAAAATTAATGTCTTGCTGCAAATGGTACCTTATTCTTACAATTACACCTTTAGAAGTTGCCAAGGACAATGGTTCTTGCGTACTTGCAGTCAGCTTCCTGCCTTGTCCCTCCTGTTTGTTACAAAGCCCTTTCAGACAATAAACTCATGTACTGCTACAGAAATCGCCTGTTATTGCTCCTGTATGTACACTGGTTGATAATGGGGAACAGCAGAGCAAGAATCAAAGGTGGTGATTTGAGGGTCCTGTCCCATAAGCTTAGGCAGCCTCTGCCTAGTTATTCATCAGACTAAAGATTTTCACCAGAGCTGTGCTAACCCCCTCAGCTACCGCTTCTGGGCTGGCAGTAGCAGCTGTCTCTTACCATTATGCCCTGAGGAAGCAAAGGCATTTGCCAGCAACTCCCTTTGTGTCTAACTCATTTCCTACATTCTCTTCTTTCATTTGCATAGTCAACTGGTCCTTACGCCTCAAGAAAATCAGGAGAGCATCTGAGGAATAAGTTGTTAGAAATGGAGTTTTTAAACATCACACCAGGAGGTGCATGCACAGACCTCATTATATTCCCAACAGGTCTGCCAGCTCACGAGAACATAACACACCAGAGAGACTCTCTGTACTAACAGTTGACAGTACTAAAATAAAGAAGGCAGCACCCCCGGTCCCTCTTATCTCAGGAAATCATTGTGTAAATGCAATGAAATATTTCTGTGAGCCTGCTTTCCACCACGATGCCCTTCTGGTGGACAGGGCTTATTGATGTCAGGAGTGCTAGAAAGAGAAGGACTTAAGTTATAACAGGCTGCCTGCTTCCATTGTTCTTCCCTCCATCTGTCTCCCTTCTTTCACAGTAATTTAGCCTGGGGTTGTCCCAGAAGTGTCAGTTAGAAATTAGTCAAAATAACCTGAAATCCTAGAAGAGGTTAGATCAGAGACTCGTTTCACTGAACCTCTTCAGAATCAGCGCTTCAGCATTGTTAGTGCTTTGATCTCTGATGGCTTTTCCTATCTGTGGTTAGCCAGACTGCAATGGCATGCTGATGCCTTTGCTGCCCAGGAGAGATCGGACAAAGATGTTTTCCAGGTGAGGGGCTGTGTTGACGTCAACCACTCTAAACAACCAACATCTAATGATGCCTCAAAGGTGTCTCTGATAAATAACAGTCATCGAGACACTCCCTTGCTGCCCCCCTTCTCATTCTTTTTGACTAGAGCAGTGTATATGTGGTAAGCCGGACCTCCTAGTTCTGGGTGGTGTTCATGCCTTTGTTAGGTGCTTTCAGGCTCTTACTTGATGTACTGTGGTCTCAGGATGTGAAAGCCTCTTTTTTGCTCCAGTCTCATGCCCTGTTATTCTGTTTGGATATGACTGGAGCTGTGCATGGTGTGGTTTCCCAGCTATGAGTGGAACATAGCAGAACAGTGCTGAACCAAACCAGCTGCTGACTTATCAAACAGGTGGCAAGGGTTCAATGGCAAATGCTGCTAATGAATTCTCTGCCTATGATCTTGGCCTGATTTACTGTTGACCTGGTGCTGACCACCATGCCACAGCCAATGCCAGCTGCCCATTTGAAGCAACAGAGAAAGCACACTGGGAATCTCTGACAGTTTTATTAACAAAGCTGGTCAGAAAACTTCCCGTGAGGAAAGAGTGCTTTGAAATATCTTGCTTTGGTTATGAGAGAGATGTCATTGGGTGGGGGTTTTGTAGGAGGGGGAAGAGGGATGGAATGAGTATTGTGATCTGTGTGGGCTTGCAGCCTAGGGGCGAGAGCTGTGGTGTGGGATGCCAGCATTTGTGGCCTGCTCTTATTTGGAAGAGACTCAGTTTACCACTCTTGCTCTCAGTTAAGCAATCAGTCAATCAGACTTGAATTTAGAGGCATAAATCCACTGTAATTACCCTTCAGTGAGCACTTTTAAGCAATGATGAGCCTGGTGTTGCTGGAGTTTTGTTGTGTTCATAGTGCTTGCAGGAGGTAAGAAAGCGACAACTTTGAACAAGCGCTGTTGCTCATTCAGACACGATAAGGTTCTGCAACAAGGCTACTGAAAATTAAATGTATGTGCAACATAAGCTGATGTGCTCAAACTAATTACAGCGTATGCACAACTCTGGGTATGTTATGCATAAACTCAGCAGTACTTCAATAACAGCCTACTTATACGTTGCTGTCAAAATTTAGGCTCTTTTGTTGTTTTTAAGCTGTGTAATCAATGTTGATGTATCATCTTGTTGTGTTTTGGTCCTGTTGGCTCCAAAAGAGGTACTGGATGCTCGGTGCTTTTAAAAAAATGTGCTTTTATGGTCAGGAGGCTGAACTGGTAATAGCAGTCTAAGTATGGATGTGTTCTTCATAAAGACTGGTTATAACTGTGGTTCTATGAAAGCATGTAGATATTGCTCAGTCTTACATAGGATATGATAATCCCAAATGGTGTTGGTGGGTTTGGACCTATTTGGACTGTTGTGCCTATGTAAGAGCCATCTAGAACAGCTTTTCTGCCAGTAAGCACAAGCTGACTTCCCATGCCTACAGACCTTTCTGCAAATGAGCCTCTGGAGTGACCAGGGAACCTAAAATTGAAGCCATATGGAAACTTACTGTGTATATTAAATTGCATGCAGCAGTGTTAACAGCATTTTGATTTGTGGCTGCAAGTAATAAATGAATTATATTAATTTTGTAGCTGCAAGCTAATTTCTCCAGAATTACTTTTTAATAACCAGCATCATGTTCAGTGGTAAGATTTAAATACATTTAGGAACAATTTGAGAATTCTTTCCTTTAAAAAAAAATAATGCTGGATTATCATTTGAGACTGAGTTTATGTAATAGTTCTCTAGATAGATACTTCAAAGTAAAATGTCACATAGCAATTGAGTGACCTGGAGAGCAGATTACGTAACCATGATGTAGGAGCTGGAGTAAATCACAGGTGAAATGAATAAGTAAAGACTGTATTATCTGTTGCTACCTTCCCACCTACTGGCCTGCAGGAGAGTAGGGGGAGCTATACCACTGATCTAGGATATCTGAGCTAGGAGTTATTCCTCTCTGCATGCAGGCCTTCCTTGCCAATAACTTTTTCTTTTTGGAGGACTTGCTTCCCAGACATCTCATTGGTGACTGTAAGAAGGCAAAGAATGATGGTGAGTGTATGCTTGCAGTCTGGGATTGCTAGAAATGTTCATTGTCCCATATAGAATATCTTCTCTTACGCTTTGGTCTGGTAATCATATATTTACTATATTAATACTGATGCTGTTAGTGTCATTTTTGCCCAGAACAATGCTGAATTTGAAGGAGAGCACATACCCAACACATGGATAGGAAAAAGAGTATAGGGAACACAACCAGAGTAGCAATGAGATACTGCACTCGGGCAGCTTATACTGTTAGTCTCTCATGGAGGCCACTAGGCACAGCTTAAATGAACCACTGAAGAGCTTTTCCATAAGGCTGTGCCTGTGGTAGAGGCCATTACTCATGGCAGAGTCACCATCTTACAGAACATGCTGACATCTGTGTGAGTACCTGAGGGTACAGAGAACTCGTGATTAAGTAAGATGTGGATGTATTGTACAGCAGCATATCTCCTCTAGGGCATCTTTTGTAGGCTCAGCTGTTGTGAAGTGCCTGTTAATCCAGCATGAAGGCTGAAGTAACTGTTATGGGGTAGATGACCTGCTGTGCAAAGCAACTGCGTTGTTCAAAATGGGGATAGGCAGAGTTGTAGTTGGGACACACTTGCTGTCCAGGCAAAGCACACTGGCACCCCAGCTCACATTTGACGTACTATTTCTGAGAGGTAATTATCTGAAAGTGTTCTGGCCATGAAATTGCTTCTTCCCCACAGAAGCCAAATATTCCCTCACCTACGTTTCCACCAGGTGTCACAGTGCACCCTGCACTGAATTACTCTATCCACTAGGAAAGCCATGGTCATACTTCTGGTGCAATTTAACCACATCCTGTGTCACTTACTGTGTTGGGTATGTGTTTATGTGGTTGCTATTTGTCATTTGTATGTCTACATTTAGTTATCTTAAGTGTTTCCTAAAAAGAGAGTGTGAGATGAGGCGTGGGGCAGGGTTATCCTTTTAACTAAGCTTCTGTTTTATTGAATAAGTGAAAAACTGGCTGTGTAGAAAGAGTAAGAATATATGAAATTTAGGAGGAAGCACGAAGGTTATGACTGGTTTGAATCCATGGGCTGAAAGACTTAGTAGCTAAACACTTGGGAGCAAGTGACTGGACATACTGATGGTTGTTCACTCCCTGTCTTAGCACACTCCTAAACTTTGTGCCATTTGGCATCAAAATTAATAAAGCTATATACATTCAGTCAAGTGATTTCCCCAATTTCTGATGGGGACACACAGAGTCTGTGTCCCAGTGGGTATAAGCATGCCTCTATATGTACACTGATGAGGGTGAACCAAAATGGTTATTGTATCTATTGTGGGGAATAGATTTACTTTAGGAAAGTAGTGTCTGTTACCAAGACAAAGATGCCACGCACAAGAACAGCTCTCCTTGTAAATCCAGAGGGCAAGGGGTTTGCATTGTGACTAACAGACTCTGCCTCAGAATCTGGGGATAGAATCTCAGTTGCTTAATTGTTAAAATTAGCAAGAGTCACAATCCTGCTGTTCTTGGTGTTGGACAATGCTTTTCTTTCCCACATATGCTTGTCCTAGTGCAGAGCAAATATCTGCTAGTAGTCATGTGGGCTTCCCCCTGGATTCTGAGGAAGATCCCATCATAGTTTCTTTGTTTGCAAGCTGTCTGCCCAACAGAAATGTCATTTCAGTTGCATCTAAGCATTATGCATCTGCTCATGTGGCTGTAAATAAATAACGTAGTGGATAAGGCTACGTTTAGCTTCCCGTGTGATTTAGAATCCAATCTGGTATCTGATGAACTCCCATGGAACAAGAGGGGAACCAAGCCCTCATGTTCCTGCTTTCAAGAGTACAAAATGTACATTATAATCTCTGACTTAGCCTGTATTTTCTATCTGTACAAGGATCTCCAGTTGAGTATTGTCATTTCCAAACAGAATGTTCTAGCACTTCAGCATTTATAACCTTTTGTGTGTGGATATAGTTACAGAAATGCAACACACACACACCAAGCCCCCTGAATATCAGTACAATGTTCACTAGGCTGGGGTGAGGATACACTGAATATCCTAGAAAAATGATAAATCATAAAGGTTGCTTTTCTGTTTCTTTGGTTTATTGTTGTTTTTGTTGGGTTGGGGGGTTAAGCTCCTGAAGTCAAGAATTTCAGCTACAGCTAGATTCGGCTTGTTTCTGTACGGTATGTTCTACATGTGTGGTGTCCTAGAATTAAATAGTGTAAGTAGTGCAGTTACAGGGATAAATGTGGAAGTCTAAGGAGCTAATGACAAAGGAAAGCAGCCAAGAAAAAACAGTGGTCTGGGGGAGAAGGGAGAGGAAACCTCTTTGCAACCCTGTAACAACCTTTGCGGGTGATGCCAACTCAAAGCCAGTTGTGAGTCACAGGGACTCCACACTTCATGCATTAGTGGGGAAAGAAAGGCTCTTTTGCATGTGAGTTTGGCTTTAATTTCCCTGTCTTGTTCTTGCACATCCTCTGGGGTATGAGGGAAGGCTCTGCAGGAAAATAGGCCATCCTTTTGGCAGAACGCACAAGGGTTCTGTGAGACGACCTGCTCAGGTCTGATTGTGCAGCAGACAGGGCTTGGGATCGCGGTTCTGCGTGGCAGCCCGGTGTGCAGCGGTTAGATTTGTATCAGTGAGACACGACAGGTCTGCCCTTGAGATTCTGCAGTGGCACAGTGCCAGCTGCTCGCCACGCTGATCTGTGTCTCTCCAGAGCAAAATCACAACCTGCTGCCATGGTTCAGCTCTGGGTCAGACCCACAGCCCAACCGTGGAAGAGGGGGTGGGTTGGTTTGGGGGGGGTTGTTTGCTTGTTCTTGCTTTTAATTGGGAAATTGGTGAAATTTTATAAAAGGAGCTGCTTTTATGAGAATCCAGCCCGAAGCAGCACCATCTCTGCTACTGTACATGAAAAGCTGTAGGTTTTTGGTACTAGGATTAAACCTACTTTGACCCTGGGTATGGGCTGTCAAATATGACCATAGGCTTGAGCTTAACTAGATTCACAATCTGAAAGACAAAACCACCCAGCTTCTTTTTTAATTTAGGCAAGTATTATTTGCTTTTGTGAGGAAAGATTCTGCCATGTGTTTCACTGGGATTTCGTTCATCTTTATTGATGGCATTTCACTTAATTTGCTGCCATTTGAGAGCCCTACAGGCAAAGGGGAGAAGAGTAAAGTAGGGGTAAAAATGGAAGAGGGAATTGCTAGTATAGAAAAAAAAACAACCAACCCTGCTGTCACGTTTGTGCCTGTGCAATCTCCATACATTTTAAGAATCTTTGTGCAGGTAACTATGAAGTGAAAGAATGCAGACAGTCCCGATGGGAACACAGCCGCGACATGTCCTAAAATGAGTGTCTTACTACTGTAATGCAGAGGAGCTTTGAGATCTCCTCTAAGCTCCGGCAAAGCAGTGGCTACCCCTCCCTCTCCCCTTGTAGGACTCAGAGCTGGGACTACTGATTTTACTCCTGATAAGATTTTGGGGTTTTGAGACTCTGTTCAGAGGTACAGCCTAGCGTTGCCCAATCCACCCTACCCAGTGATTCCTGGTGAGCCCAGTGTTGCAGAGGAAAGTGTGCAAAAAGCTGCAGTACGCTGTCATGCCTCCCACCCCTTTTTCCAATTCAGGCGCATCCCTGTCTTCGACAGGGCTGGCTGAAATCCTGGAACATGATGTTTAGTTTCTTTTCCAGCGTTTTTTATTAGTAAAACAAATATTTATTTTCCTCACCGTGTTCTGACATCTTCGGGCAACTTTTATTTTATGCCCTTATGTTGGAAGCAGGGCACTAGGTTAGATGGATGTTTAGTCTGAACCTGTACCGATATTCTTAAATCATTAGTGTACTTCTGATACCACAAACCCACACAGTGCTTTAAAAAAAAATAATCACACTAAAATGTTACTCTGGGAAACACTAAATGGCAAAGAGTTCCACTGTGTAAGAAAATGTATGAAATAGCTTTTCTTCTGCCAGCTATGGGGTTCCCACCTCTAAAATTCACAGAAGGCTTCATTACTCTTGTGCTAGAGGACAGGGGAGAATAGAAACTTCTCACCTAATTTTTCTGGAGCAGTTGCTATTTTACATATTTCTATCCTCAAGGAAGTAAAGGCAGTTAAGAGGAGAATAAGGCAGGCAGAAATGAGCAGCTTTGTTTTGCTGTATGAATGGGGTTGAAAGGAGACAAGCCTTATAAAGCAAAGATTACAGTTGAGGAAACCCACTGGTTTTTATTCCTGTGAGTTTAAAGTACCAGAACTTTCTCAGTGCTTGGGTTTATTCCCGAAAATAAGGCGACTTCTATGTCTTTTATAAATTGTGTCAGAGCTCGGAGCACCTTGTGTTCTGTGACTGGCCAGCAAAGTAGCACAGAAATGTTTGTCATGTGCATGAAAGAAAAGGTGTGTGAGAGAGCCTGCTCCCATGGGAATACCCTACCTCCATATCTCTAAATAATCCATACCCTCCAAGACAGGGAATGTTGGGGTTTTTCATGCTGTCTCAATATTTTTCTGACTTGCTCCATTATTTATTCTGGACTGGCTTTCCAATTTGCAATGCCCTAAGCAAGCGTGGTGCCTGCCTTGAGCTACCAGAGGGGGAATCTGGCTGCGAATTGCCTCCCCATCTGTCGTGGAGTGAGCGAGAAAGATCCGAACTGGCAGGGATGTATTTTTCCCCTTTCCCTTTGCTTCTGCTGCCAGAAGGGGAAACTGGAACTGGCCCATGAGTTATTGAGTTAATATAGGGCCACAGAGCTGGAGATCCCCAGATTGCAGAGCCTGAAGTCTTAACACCCTTTGGGTTCCTGCTGAATGTATTGAGGCTGACATTACCTTCTCTTGGTGTAGGACTTTACAGCTGCCTCCTCACTTTGCTCTTAACTTGTGTAAACTCATCCTTCCCAGATGCAGCAACGCTGCTCTGAGGTGCTCAGCTAACTTCAGCCTCCTGGAGGAGGCTCCTCTTACGAAACTTGGTTAGAGAGTTTGCTGCCACTGCTCAGTGGGAGGACATTCAAAAGACACCCTGTTCCTGGATCCACTTGTCTAGAGCTTCTGGTGATGTATATCTCAGTGTCTCTTTCTTGTGAATATGCGCCCAGGACTGGATGCTTGCTTCTCCTTGACTGGCTTCTTCCTCTTCCACTCTCCTGTCACCTATTTCTTGCTTTGCTGATTATCAGCTAATCCTGAATAACAGCTAAAGCAGTCAAATTTACCCTCTTCTCTTTCCGCAAACTTCTCCTATATGGAATACAAAACACCTAGGGGTGCTTCTGAGCTGACAGTCATCAGCGTCAGTTTTCATCCAAGGCAGAAAACCACTGCCTATACCTTCCACAGTCCCTTACTCTGAAAAAAGGTGGGATAATCCTGACACAACCCCCCTGAACCATGGCTGAAGGCTGTGCTTCGAAAGTCTCTGTTTTGGGCCTGATACTTGTGTCTAGAGAGGATGTTGGTCGCATAAGACCCTGGTGTTCACCCCCTTCTCTCTGCAAGATTGCAAGCATTTAGACCCTGATCTAAACTTTGTGACTTGTTAGCCCTCTCCAGCAGTTGCAGTAGCCTGGTCTTATTTGGAAGAGATGAATGTTAGGCTGCTGTTGTCCTGAAGGATCTGCAATGCTTGATGGGGCAGGCTGTTCACAGCAAGTCCCGCTTGTGAAATTAGGCAAATTATCAGCAAAAAATTGGCCCGTCACCTCCTCACCAAGCTGCACACTCAAGTGAGGGTCTGAGATTGATGTATCATTAAGAAATTATGACCCAGACTGTAATTCAGCCAGGGGTCTCAAACTTGCAAGTAGAATTTGCGCTTTTTATATGCTGGTTTGGGTTTGTTTTGGGTTTTTTTTAACTATTTCCTGCTCATTCACAGCATAGCATTTTGGTGCTGCAGGTGAATGCCAGTCAAGGAGCTGCTGTTTATGCCTCAAAATCAGGAGGTCTTGCTCACTCACAGGTTTAAAGGCTCTTGGCTTTTAGCTGAACTGGTCATTCATGTTGTCACTCATGTAGCTTATTGAGAAATAGCTCTGAGTTGTTAGAAAACATCTGAGGCTCAGCTGAGCTCAGCCCTGTTAAGGTGCAAGGGGCCGTGCAGACCCCTGTAGGTGCCGAACCGATGTGGGCTGCAGATGCACCTGTAGTTTACTGGTGCTGTTTATTATCTACAACTGACTTTGGGCTGTTCAGGGAGTCCTTCCGTCTGCAGATTTTAGGCTTCCTGTGTTCTTACACCCCTCTGCGAGCCAGAGCTAGAGGGGCAGCTAGTGGCCTGAGTGTTCGCTCAGGGCCCTTTCCTGTATGAAATTTGGCTTTTTGTTCAGAAATAAAGTTACCTTCTTCCTCAAACCTGTGTTTCATTTAGCACACAGCTGTTTCTGTGATATTTTTGGGTCTGCTTATGCTGCATTGCTAATACATCCTTCTGAAAATAGTGCGAGGTTTGCCCTGATAATTCATGATTTCCATCCCCAGGCTCAGGCACTACAGGGGTGCAGAAAAGAAAGCTTGTGTAGGCAAGACCAAAGGCAGCTGTATACTGTGAAATAACAAATATCAGGCAAAATACAGTATCACAGCTAATAGATGTATTTTAAAAGTGGAAACATCTATGTTTAATTGCATTTAAAGTACGTAGTGAGAAACCACAGTTATACATTGTTATAACAAACCTTTACATCTGAAGTCAGAATAATACAAAAAAAAGTGCTGAATATATATATATATATGGTCAAAATAACTGAGGCAAAATTTCAACAACATCTTCTAAAATATTAGCATGTGGCCCCTGCCAGCAACACTCTAAAGGTCAGGCTGAATAATGTCAGCGACAATCACTGGTTTTCCTTAGCTCACCCAAAACCAACAACCCAAAAAACCTATTTTGCTTTTTTGTTTGTTTTTTTTTGTTTTTGTTTTTGCATAGCTTTCAATATTGCTGCACTCTCACCTCTGCATATTGCAAGCCCATCTCAGTTCTGAGATAATTTCTCTAAAGTTCTGAATATGTTTAACCCAGTTCTCCTCAGATACATAATATATATTTTCTACCAATTATAAATACATAATTTTAATTAATCTGATTTCAATAACATGCATTTGTATAATTACTGTACAATCAAAATAGACATTGACTTTACACAGTGTGTATGCTTTTATTTCAGCGATATTTTTTCAGACACACTGCTCAACGAATCAAGCAAAGAGGGAAATAAAAAGAAAGAAAGAATAAGGTGAAATAACCTCTGGGAGGGAACAGAATCTCACAGTGTTTACAGACAAAAAAAAAACAAACAAAAGGAAAAAAATACTTATTGGGAAAAGGTTTTATTAATACATAGAAAATCCCCACAATAGTTGAAACACACTTTAGGAACTAGTAAACACGTTAAATAGAGTTGTGCCAATTACGCAGTGCCCAAGCATCTGCTTGCTCTTAATTAGATGGGGAGGTGAATGACCACTGTTTATTTTCATTTTCCTCATTAATTATGAAAAACTGCATTTAATTCATCTTGCATGGTGAGAGACTGGCTGCGCAGATGTAAGTCGTAAGGGAAGTGGCTCTCTGTAGGCAACCTGAACATAGAGCTCTGCCCAAGGGGACCCCTGGGTGGCACTGCACAGTAATGCATGCCGTAATTGTAATTTTTGCCATAGTCCAAGCTTTCTTCTTGCTTCAGGGAAAATATCCCATTATAGTTAATTGGGGGAGGACTTAAGGGACCTTCAAACTGTGGGCTGGCGCACTCAGGGGAAGTGCTTTCATAGAAGGACTCATAAGCGCTGCAGTAATTGTAAGGTTTCATGGACTTGGAGTTGTCGAGAGTCCCGTGCCCCGGGGGGGTGCCAAGCTCGGGGCTGTGGTAGGGGGGGTAGAAGGTGGAGTAGGGTGAGCGGGTGTGATGGGCGCCTTCGCCCGCCTGGCCCATCAGGAAACTTCTGGCATTCAGCTGCAGGCATCCCGCCACCAAGTTTGTCGTTGGCTGGGACAGACCCTTGCACAAGTTTTGGACGAAGGTGAGCAGGTCGGGTCTCTTGCCAATTCGCAGGATCTCAGAAAGAGCCCAAATGTAGTTCTTGGCTAGTCTTAAAGTTTCTATTTTGGACAGTTTTTGTGTTTTAGAATAACAAGGGACCACTTTCCTTAAATTGTCCAGAGCGTCGTTAAGGCCGTGCATCCGGTTCCTCTCTCTCGCATTGGCTTCTTGTCGCCTGAATTTGATCCTTTCCATCCTTATCTTGCTTGTCTTTTTTTTCCGAAGGCCCCTTCGCCTAGGCAAGCCATTCTCATCCTCCTCTTCTCTCTCTTCCTCCTCCTCCTCTTTTTCTGTCTCTTCTCCAGGAGATCTTTTAATATTCTTTCCTCGGAGCACAATTTGCTTTGAAAAGCTTTCTGGGTTCTTCATTTGCTTTTGGTCATCACTTTCTCTGGGAAACTTTCTACACATCTGGGATTCTGGCATTACAACAGACTCATCAAACGGTAGTGTTAGCATGGTTCTATAATCTTAAGTTACCTGAAAGAATGCCAGCACAATATTTAAATATTTCCATTTTTAAAGTTTGCCGACTTAAGCACACATCCTCATGCACGTTTTGTGCGTCTGCATGCACGCTCAGTGTACATAAGTGTCTGTGTGCATATAGAAATGCATAATATATAAAATATAACACATTTTTTGCATAAAATACCAGTTGAAAATGTTCATTTTTTAAAAAAAAAATAAAAGCTGCACAGAATTTTAACATCACTCGAAACAGTCAGGATGTTGCAACTAAAAAACCACATTTCTCACAGATCACTATAGAGTAAATCCATATTTAAAATGTACAATTAGCTCCCTGGTCGTTTATCTTATTTTTAAACAAGCCCTTCAAACCTTTCCCATGGTGGAATTCAAAGAAATGCAAAACATGATAAAACAATACAGAAATTTCATTAATCCAAATTCCCCAGGGTGAAAAACTGAGGCGAGCAAGAGCACTCTTGCAATTGAAAAGTGCCGTGTCTCAATTAACTGATGGATAAATATTTTTAAATCACTTTTTGACTTATATTTTGAAGTTTTCTCCCCCCTCTCCCCATTTCTTCCTGTATGAATTGAGATACTAAACTCTAATAAGTTAGAGTGGGTGAGAAAACAAAATGATTGGAACATTCCCCCCCAAATCACTCGGTAACAGTTAAAAATGAATTTTTCAACTAATGAGTTGTATGAAAATTGCATATTACTTATTTCATATTATGAAAAAATCAGAATGATCTAACCCTATCCGTATTCAGATTAGAGTTAGGAAATAAAATCCCCCTACCTTTATTCTTCCTTTTTCCCAGCAAAAATTCTAACTGATATTATCTGTTTAGTTAAAATAAACTTATTTGAGGGGTTTTTTCCTCTTTTTCTTTCCTCCTTATTTTTTTTTCTCCCCATCAATTGCGGTGGGGGGGGAGGTGAAAAATTCCCTGCACGCTATAGCAGTGTTTATGTTCTGCGAGGCTCAGACGTCTCCCTCCAGCTCGTAGCTGACAAGAGCGGTCTGTGGATTCTGACTGCAGTCCTGCACATGTGCTCAGAATCCAGCCTGGAATGGAAAAATAATTTCTTTTTCCCCCCCTTATTTTGCTTTTGTTTGCAGTTTGGGAGCAGCAGAAGCTGGGATCCCATGGTCCTCAAAGAGACAAGCATAACGAATGCAGGGACTTTTCCTAATAGAACAAAACTAAACAAAAACCCCAGTCAAAGACTAACTCTATCAGTATTGTCTACACACTTGCAATATTACATAACACCAAGGAAAGTCTGCAATTGCATCAGAAGAATAAAAATGTTAGGAGGAGTTATTAGACAGTAAATAGCATACATAAAATACAAGACAATGATACTGTATCTTTAAACACTTGCATGCACACCCAGCACCAACTGAAATATATCTTTATTTGTATTACCTTTAGCTTTTTATTTCATTCAACAATCAGTTCTCATTTTTTGCCTTCCAAATCTTTTCAGTCTGAATGTCGCATCGTCTCCTGGAGTCTAGATCTGTGTATATCTGCACTATCTCATTGATCTCTAAAAAGTGACATTGATGCCAACTGCCAGAGCTGGTACCCATGCCATCTGCTAGTGACGTCACGGGGCAGAGAAAACCACGTGAGCCTTTCTCCTGGGACCTTCATTCTGCACTGATCATCTGGCATCCCTCTAAGTGGGTACCAGCATTCATGTATCAACACAGAAGGTTAGACTGATAGAAAAAAAAAAAGGGGGTGGGGGGGGAAGGGAAAAAAAATCTGCACCAGCATTTCACATACAGTAGGTGCATTTCCACTGGAGCTGCTTCTTTTTAGCAGTCTAGCTGCACGGATAGACGTGCCAACATTTGGTGCTATCCCTGCCTACAGGTACGGCTGCCCTGTGGTTGTTAATATGGTATTGTGTATAGGGAAAGTGATGTCTTGTATCTATCTGAGTCTCGCTGGTGCACCTGGTACCCTGGAAGAAAACACGCAGGGGGGCAAGGAAGGGAAGGCAGTAATGGGGCAATAATGCTGGTGCTGTAACACGTAGCACAGTCACAAAAAGTAGTTTCTGTGTGAAGCTGCTGGAAGCGATTTTTGGGGTGTGGGGTTTCTTTGAGTGTGGCGTGTTGCCTCGGAGAGCAGGATAAGGGGAGCAAACCTCCTGCCAGCTGGAAGAAACTCTCCCCTTACATCCCTCGATGGGTTTTTGACATTCCTGAAAGGAGGCATTTGTAAGAAACTGGACATACAAGGTGAAAATGTAACAAACCGATGCTTTTTTCGGAAGCGTGTGTCGGGGCTCACTGGTCCCCATCCTGCTCAGTGTAATGTGTATGACCAAGACACACCTGCGTCTGGTGGGGTGACACACTCAGGTCTAACTTGGGGTGCTTGAAGGGTTTGCCCTGCTTCCAAATGGTCTCTGCCTGCCTGGCCTTTTTGCGAGCGCTCTTTTGAAACCCCTTTAAAAACTGAGTTATTTCCTTTGGAAACACGCTCTTCCTTCTCCTAAAAATCTCACCCTGCTCTTCCATTTGCCTCCCTTGCTGCTTCTTTTTTCGTGCCCTTGTTTCTCCCCATCAGCTGCCTCTCCTGTATTCCCTGCTCTTCTTCTCTTAACCCTTTTGTCTCTTTCCACAGACAAGAAACCGTTAAACGAAGCTGACAAAGCCTCTCGGCTCAGCCTTGCCATGGAGCTTATGGCAACTCCACCTTGGTGTGTTAGGGGTTTGTGGGTTGTTTTTATTTAAGGATTGGTGTGTCACATATAAGCGGTATCAGGAGAGTCAGGGGGGATGGCACATCATCTTAAAAACAAATTTATTTAATTTTAAAGTTTGCTTTCATTATTATCGTGTATCACTGCTTTTTAGTGACTGAGTAATCTCTGCTTTTAAAAAGTGAGTGACCGAGTATGCTTTTAGTATTAAAATAATCCCTGGCAGAGCTGCTATTGTTATGGGTCTGTGTCAGCGTTTCCATTATAAATCCTGATTTTGAAGGGTTTATAACTCGTCTGCTTTAATTCACATTGGGCCCAAGCTTGGCATTAATGTTTTCAGTCCCGATCCAATTATTTTGTTGTCACAAAGTTTCATTTAAATCTGTTTGGGCATATTTTTTTTTTATTAGAGAGGAACAAAAAATAAGGCAGCACCAGAACAACGCGTGTGTGTGGGGAGAGCGTGTTGTGCAGATCTACGTGTATATGCTCAATGATTTTAGAGCCTTTCATTTAAAAAAGAGGAAAAAAACACCTTTGAACCAAACTTTGTATTTTCCTCTTCTTAATAGAAGTGAGACATATCGGCTCATTCATTCTTTATGGAGCTCGGGCCTTTTTTTTTTCCTTCCTTTTTTTTTTTATTTTTATTTTTCAAGGAAAATATATTTGAAGTGATAAAGATGCTAAAACTTCAGTGGCAACTATTCAAAAGGAGCAAGAGCTGTATTATTTGTAACATTGGTTTCATTTTATCCCAAATATCACAATCTCTGTAACAGAGGAGAGGGTAGAATCCCATTATCCTCAATAGGAATTTATGTATTAAGATTTATATTGTGGAAGGTCCTAAGGGTTGTCAACCTTTTCAAGGATTTTGCATATTCAGAGTATTATACAATGCACAATCATCTAAATATGCAAAGTCCTGAGGAACCAAACCCTGGTTCAATGCATACTAAAAATACTACGAGATACTGAAGGAAAGGTTGACATTGTAGTGGCCCTGTATTAAGGGAAGGACCATCAAAATTTCCAGTTATACCTCCCAGCCTCCAAACTACACTTTAATGAAAATATTTCTTCTATCCTTTTTTTATTGCTGAAGTAGGTGGGGTTTGTTAAAACTCTTCAGATGTTACTGTAAAATGCCTTTTTGAACGGCTTTTATACTGCTACTAAAAACCAAATAAATGAATTAGTTTGTGTTGAAGGTTTCCCTCTGTAGTAGAAACATTACATTTTTGCAGATTCTTAATCCATCATTTGACCTTTTTAATATTTTCAAATAAATAGTGGAGAAACAAAATAGCTGAGATATCAAGGTTTAAAAAGCCTCTACTGTGCATGCATAATAACTTTTCATAAGGATTTTACTACGCATTTTGTATTATGGATCCATGTTATGCAAATGTGTACTGCTGTTAATATGCATTCACAGCATACCCCATAACTGCTGCTTTGCTGTCTACTGTGAATGCATGTTAAGAATAATACACAAAACACAGTTAAATGCACTCTATAGAATGGCTGCACAGCAACAAATATGTTACTGAACACATACCACGATTTTTTTTCCTGTGCCCAGACTGTATAGTTTTGAATTATAAGTGACTCTATTTCCAATGCAGTATTATCATAATACATTTAACAGAGCCAAACATTAATAGATTCACTGAAATAATATCAAGTTCAAAGGGCTGCAAAACCTCCACAGTGCATCAGGGGGACTGACCCAAACTGCACTGCAATCAATGGGAGTCCTTCCAGTAACTTCAGTGCGCTCTCATCAGATACCCAGAGAATGTCTCTACTGTTTTGTTTTGGGTTTTTTTGTTTTGTTTTGTTTTGGGGTTTTTTTTTTTGTTTTTTTAAAATTTTTTTCATCATCCTCTCCCAACTGGCCTATATCTCCCATTTTTGCTCAAACAGGAGAGCTGCATTAGAATTAAGCAACTCTAATGAAGTTTGCTCAGGACCAGTTTGGTGTGTGGTAGTCTGGGTCACCCACTGACAGCAATGGGACCTTGTGGTCAGCAGAGGACTGTTCAGAAGGGGGGTTAGCTAAATCTTCTTCTCTTCTTTATTTCCTTATCTTTCTAACATAGGCACTAAACATCCCAGCAACTTTGTTCCTTGTGCGTGTAAAGTCATGGTGACAATCCTGCAATGCCAAACTCTCTCTTCTTCGCTCATGACCTGGCATGAGTTTGCCTTCCTCCCACAGCACCTACATACACAGTCTAAACACCACAAGAGAACCAGAAATGCCCTCTCCAAATCTGCTCACCTCACTGCAGGCTGCAGTGTTTGGTGTCTATGCCAGAGCAGATACATGGGTAACAGTATGAAAAACAGGGGCTCCTGGCTCCAGGCTCCTGTTGAGTTTGGAGCTCAGGAAGAGATGGGAAGACCTGTTTGGGGTTTGTGTGGGTTTTGGGTTTGGTTTTCATTTGTTTGGGGGTTTTTTTCACTGTCATTTTTTTTTTTCTTTTACAAAAGTAGAACAAAAGAGAATGGTGTCTTGTGCAGGGGTCTGGTCTGTCAGCCCCAGTGAGTTTAAGACTAAGCAGAATTGGGACCCTTTGGTGAAGGCAGGACTGTGTCCCTACAGAAGGAGCTGCCGAGAGAGGAACTAAGACCAATTTGCCATATGCCAGTTGCCTGTCCTGTGTGCAGATAGCACACAATGAATTGATGTGTGTCCCTGTCCAGGGGTGATCTGGCCCCTTTCTGCCTCTCTGTGTCCCGAGTACACTGTCGTAGACTATGAACTGCTTTGTGAGGGGAACTGGATGTTCCCATCAAGTTGACTAAGCCCTCTCCCACCAGGGCTAAGATGATGTTCAGGGATATAGATCCTTCTCCCAGGAGAGATTAAAGATGACATTAATAAGGACCCCTGGCTTCAGAGAAATAACCTGTATTAGCTCAAGAGTTCAATCTGAAAATGTGTTGGGTTTTTTTTTAACCCATCTGCTAATACTGCAAATTATTATAAATGTGCTCTGCTCTAAGATCCCTGTAATGAGGATGTACTTTTTGCTCTAATCAGACATCCTTAGTTTTATGTTTTGAATAGGCTGTTAGGGACAAATACGGAAGAGCTGCAGAGGGGTTAGTTACTCTATTTTAATGGGAGCCGCTTCAGTAAAACATGAATTTAGAATCTGAAAATGGTCTCTAATAGTAATTGCTTATGGTTAAGCAAAAATGAGTTTGTGACCAGAAATTCCTCTAAGATTTCTGGAACACATGACCAGAATGGGTCTGATTTAAATAAAACATACATTTGGCATAATCTTAGTTTTGAGCTACCCATGGCTTATACTTAATATAAATGAATTGAGAAAGATTGGGACCAAATAATCTTAAAATTGAAAATACACTTTTTTTAAAATTAATAAAATGTATTTAATCTATAATAGTAATGGCACAGTATAGCCTGAAAGTTTTATTACCAGATTAAGTGGTGATATGTACCATGCAGCAATATGGCATTTAAGGTACTTCTTTCCCTGGGGAAAAATGCTCTAGTCAGACTAGTCATGAAGCTGTGTCACTCACTTCTTGAAACTGCAGGGGGTTAAGATCATTCCTATTGCTTTGTGGTGTGAAGCAACCCTATGGTACATCTTAGAAACTTTCTTATTTTATTCATACTTGGTGACTGGGGTTGTCACACTCTCTGCTACCTTACCTTAAGGATGCTCTGAGATCAGTAAGTTAGCCTTTAAAGGCTGCAGCAGGAACTCTCAGCTGTAGCACACACCCTGATGCTGCTGATCAATGCCTACTTTCTAATGGCAATCTCTGCCAAACAGCTAGTTAGTGATGCTGCTTTTTTCCTCTCTTTAGTCTGCCGGTGCCTACAGTGATTCACAGGCATGCTTCCTCCATGTTTCCATTTTGAGACTGTCTCTGTCCCCATCAAATCATGGTTTTGGGGATGGACCTTGCAGCCAGTCACCTCTAGAGGAGTTAGTGTGGGTATGTATGACCCCAGAAAAGACCTATGCTGCTTCCCCTTAGAAGCAGACCTCATGGCTGTGATGCATGCTTTCTCTTCTGTAAAGTGAGGCGCTTCTTCCTTACAAAATCTCTGAGGTTTATGATTTGCTTTCCTCTCCCCTAGCAAGAGGCACCTGATGGAATGCTCTCCCTAGATCACCCATCTGGGTGTTCCTGATGCTTTTTCTCCCTTCCTGCAGTCTTCTCCCTATGAGAAGATTATTTGTTGCATGCGAAGCAACAATGTGCTGAGCCTTGTGTGGTGAGGTGGTGCTGAGGCAATGACCCTCTGGAAAGCAGTGGGACCTCTGAATGTGTGGCACTGACACCAAGTCAACTGGAGGAGCAGAATGGCCTTACAGAAGGCACACACAGAGATGAACAGTTTGCTTAAGACTTGCTTTAAGTTAAATGCAAGGCAGAAGGAAGCAGAGAAGTTAACACTAACTTGACAGAAGTGCAATATAAAATCCAAAAGTGAAGTCAACTTCTGGTGGACAGTTCCCTCCCAGGAAATTATAGGATGTTTTGTAAGGGGAGCTTCATAAAAGATGCGTGCAATCTTCATGAGAAACTGACATTTCCGTTAGTTGCAGCAGACCTTTGAAACTCAGCAGGGAGAAAGCCCTCAGGCTAAGAGAATGACTTTTCTTTACCCCCATGAAATTTTACCCAGGTTTAGGTGAGCTGTAAGCTCTTAACTAAGAGTCACCATTTCCTTTCTCTTTTGTGTGCTCCTCAGGCAAACTTTAGCAGCATGCTGAAATGATGCCTGAACACCTTGGGGAAAAATGAAGACCTTAGAAATAACAATTCCTTTAAAAGAATTTTGAAAGGAGATTATCAGTGTTGAGAAGTTGAGTAGCTGAATGTAGGAAATGCCAGAGTTACAGGTGACTATGAAACCTGTTTTCTCTTTTTGTGCAAATAGGCAGGTAGTTTCTTAACCAGCACAGCTTGGCTGAAGGGCTTGTTTATGAAATAATACGAAGTGTGGGGCAGGATGACTCAGGCTTGCTGTAATAGGAATATCTGCTCCTTTTGGTTTGCCTTCTATTATCTGAATTTATAACCCTCCTTGGACAGGACTCTTCCTGAGATACTGGTCTGAGGAAGATGAGTAAATTTTCCATTCAAAAAGCAGAAAAGCTGTGCAGTCAGGCATCCTAAGCTGTTAATGAGCTACGGCTTCCTTTACCTTTCCAAATTTGTGTTACACTTTTGACTCCTCCTAGCACCTGTGATTGCCAACCAGCATCTGAAACATGATAGTGTGTACTTAAAACCTTACCAGGGATCTTTTCTTATTGAAAAAAAAAAAAAAGTAACTTTGGGTTAAAAACTAACCAACCAAAAAAAAGCCCAAAATAAAAAAAAGTAAACCAGTGCCAGAGTTCAGTGTTTTTCTTTATAACACTCCTATGAAGCAGGAAAATGTTATTTTCCAGGAGGAAAAGGGAGGCACTTGATGCAAATGTCAGGAGTAATGAAGAGCCCAGTGTCTATTTGAGAAACACTACAGAAATTATTCTCAGAAGGAGATTATATGAAGTGTACGGTCACTGGATCCTCTAGTCTTTCTGCTTTTTCCTCTTACGCAAAACTGTATGTATCTTCACTGATTTGAAGGCAGTGGAAGATGGACAGCAATACACTTTGGAGGATTGACCGTCACATTTTACCCCAACACAGAGGAAGTTTGTCACTGCTGGAATTAGGAGCTGGGTCATTTAAGGTGTTTTATCCTTAAAGATCAATTTTCCCTTGACAGTTCGGGAGATTTGGTGGCAGAATTTGACCACAAATAGAATAGGATTTTATAAATCTATTTTCTGGATTCAATCCCCAGGCTTCTGAGAAAGTGAAAGGCACAGCCAATTTCAGCTCAGCTGTAAAATGGTGCTGAATTCAGATTGGGCTGTAATGATCTTTTTCCAAAATCATTTTGGGAAATTGATGTTTAAAGAACATTTTTTTCAGTGATGCATGAACAACTCTATTACTTCTAGCTGCAGATCTAGTTTTTCTCTTATCTTTATAAAAACCTGTTTTAGAATGTTTGACACCAAATTTCCTGGGCAAGCAGACACACTGATGTTGTAAACTGTAAATTCCTTAAATTCCCACTGCAATCCTCATAATTTTCCCAGGACAAGAATAAAGAGAAGGTTGATAGAGCAATAATTCCCATCTATTCAAGTACACAACTGAAAGAAGTAGAGCTCAAGAGAGGGTTTTGCTTATACCTGCATAGATGTTTTTGGTAAGATCTGTGGACATCCTCTCAGAAGCAGCATTGTCGAACAGCAGTCAGTAAAATTTGCCAAAATCAACATGAGTTTATGGTCTGCTATAAAGAGAGGTGAGGTTATCATGTATTCAAGTATAAGCCGGAGTAAACAGTAGTTTCAGTAATCTCTGTCTCTTTCCATCTCTTATGTCTGTGTAATCTCTAAGGAGTTGTGTAAGCTCTACAGCTTGCCAGCTTCCTCAGCCACCAGGCACCATGAAAATCAGTGCTTCATGCCACAGCCTCAACACAGTGTCGTTTTTGGAAGTAACTGCTCTGCAAAGCAGTTTCACCTTACAGTGTGCAAAGGAAAGCAAGTAGTATCTTTTGGCAGCCCAGAGTTTTCATTTCAGTCCTTGGTCTGGCGGAGGACTGGTTTGAATATCCAAGTAGTTCAAAGCAACCATGGCCCAAATGCACCTGGAAGTTTGGCAAAAAGCCTTCAATCCTGGCCAAATTCCGTTTCCTAAGAAGGGAGCGTGGCTCGCCGAGCTCGAATCCTGCTTGTGTTTCATTCTGTGGTGCTAGTTGCTGTATGAGTTTGACCTTTTATCTGGCTTTTATGGCCTTTCTGGGGGCCTGACCCTTTAAGCTCCTGGGAAAAGGTCAACCAGGGCACAGTTCACAAAATCCTTAAACAGTACTAAATATGGAGAGAGTTTTACAAGTTAGGAATCTTTCTATGTTACTCTTTTTTCCCCCCATGGCATTGTTTGTAGTGTCAGCCAGGGTGTATATGGCCTTATTTTGGATTCTTCATAATCACCTTTAATTCAATTGCTATTTTGGGGGAGATGCTTATTGTGGTTTCATTTGTTATAACTGCAGTGTGACCAGGAAAGAAAAACTACACGCTTTACAAAGTATTCAAACATATGCATTCTGAAAAGCATACTATAGTATGTTTGGGGCCTCATTCTTGTGTTCAGGAGTTTTAAGTGTGGCTTGGGTTGAAATTTGAAGCACATTTTCTGCCTAGAGAGGAGTGAGGGCTCCTGCCTTCTGCATTTGGACCTGTAAGACATCTCACTATGTAAAAAGCCATCTAGGTAAAATTTATCTCAAAAGGGTACTTTGCTATGAATTTTGAAGACAGCCATGTGGAGAACATTTGCTGTCACCAGCAGATGGTGACTGGAATAGCTGTCTCTCCCTGTACCTCTAAGCCCTTGAACAGTGTGAATACAGGCAGTGCAATAATGATTTGGGGAAGTGATGGAGTAAATACACTCGGTGTTACAGCCGGGGAGCAAATCCTGAGAGATGCAGAGCTCCTGCACAGTGCCTTGAAGGCTGGGTGTTGGAAGAGTAAACTCTACGAGGTGCAGGTTGGTGGAGTTTGGAGTAAATATTGCTTTCCATTGCTTTCCATTCAGTCTGTTACGCATTTGCTTTTTGTGGCACTAACTGACATCAATGAGTTCTTTTGCAAAAAGTCTGTGCAAATGCTCTGACTCCCGTGGAATCAGAAATAGCGATTATGAACAAGGTGCTTGCAGTGACCTTGTGACATAAAGTGGCAGAAAATAGAAGATGTTTTCCTTCAGGAGATTATGTATTACATTTCTGCATAAAACTTTACGTATGAAGTGCAATATACTGAAATTTCATTCTGAGACTATGACACTTGGGAAAGTAAGGTCTTTAATTCATTTCAAAGGGATTCAAAAGGATACTTCTTTTCAAAATCACATATATAAAATCAAAAAAGGAAATTTTTTTCTTCTTTTTTTTTTTTTTTTTTCCCCCAAAATGAGATGTTTTGCTTGATGTGAAACAAATAGGCACTGAAAATTTGGCATTGTGGAACATTTTTTTTCCCTTTGCTTTTGTTTCATATCTGAAGGAAAGCAAATTTAGTAATGTGAGCTTTCTCCAGACAAAGGAATTTCTCGTTAAATCAGGATTTCCAAAAGGCAAACCTTTTTCAGCCGTGTATTCTGGATTTGCAGTTTTCATTTTATTAATCTATTTCTGTCATTTGCTATATCCTATAATTCAGATAGCCTGTTCTTGTTATTTAACTGCCAAAGATAAATGTTTCTACTGCTCCCCAAGTCTTTTTTGGTTTTTTTGTTCCTTGTAATTTAATCATCAGCAATTCTCTGAAGTAGCAGTACAGGTTCCCTTATACCCTCGATTCCATTTTGCCAAACACAACACAAAAAAGATAGCCTTTGTTAAAAAGTTTAATGTTCTTAATTAGTAGAATTGTCAGACTAATTAGAATATCAATTAGAATTGGCAGGGCTATCGTTAATTTAAAAGTGCTGTGGTCTAGTGTTAATCGCTATTAAACCTTATAGTTTGTGAAAGAGAGGGAGCAAGGAGATGAATACGCACGCACACAACCTCCCTCCCCTCCCATTTGAAATGTTAAGGGTCCATAACCATAACGATCCGTGCTGTCAATGTGTACTTAGGGACTGTTTAATCCATGGAGATGTTGATGCAAAGTTAATAACTGTTTGTGTGCAGAAGTAGCACTGCGGAATAAAAACTTGAGAGTTTTTTTTTGTGTGCTGCTATTAAAATGAAGAGATCCCATTGGTGGCTGGAAAAGATACTCAAAGCACCAAAGACTTCTTATTGGAAACGTGCAAGACAAATTCATTTTACTTGCTGTTACTTTCGGTACTGTGGAAGTTACTTTGCACTTCTTACGGCACACAGCAAATAAAGATCTCACAGTACTGTAGATAGTGAAATTAAACTTCAGCACCTGCTGGTTCAGTGTGTTCATATCAGTGCTTCATAGACAGAGGAGCTATCTCAAGTTCCTGTGGTGAGTCAAATATACAGTGGGAAACAGTGAGAGCTCAGCAATGTTTGATCTTTGTATCTAACCCACTCTCAAGCATACCTTTCCCATTGACCTAATTCTAACTTTAAAGTGGTGAGAAGTTTATGGAGCAAAACAATTTTATTTTTCAACCTCAAAGGAAAATAATGAAACTTCTATTCAAACTACGTACTTAAAACATCTGTTCCTGAATGAAACCATAAGGGACAAGTTCCCAGAGGTGCATGCTGTGAATACTGCTGTGAATTCCATGTACACTGCTGCCATGCACACAGAGCCCAATTTATATCTGCAAGTGATTAGGAAAAAAGGGTACTCAGGTGGCTAGAGAAGCATGTGAGAGCCTTATATGTCCAAGTCCCAAGTACAAACATAACGTTTCCTCGTCACAAATGTATTTTCCACTTCGATGTTTTCTCCAGCTGGGCCAATTGCATTTTGAAATCTCTTACTGGTGATAGATTGAGGCAAGAGTGATGGTGCTGATTATTATTTATCTGTGGCAATGGTGATGTGAGCTAGAAGACGATAGACTTAGGGCAGAGCAGGAAAGAACGGTCAGTGATACTGTTGGTCTTGCAGCACAGCATAAACATTTGTCTGTTCCTCTCCAGCCTGATCTAGCTCAATTATTTCTCTACTTATAGCACAGCTAGTTCACAGTCTGATAAAATCCATCCGGACATGACTGGGCTGCCTCTTCTCTTCCAGAGAAAGTGAATTATTCATTTTCAAGGAAGTCTTATGTTTAAATTGCAACTTGTGTGTGGTCAAGAAATCTTTGCCTTGGTCAAATATCATCTTGTACATTAATGCTTCATTTATCTTCTGCTTATTGTAAAGCTATAGTTGAATAAGACACATGTGTCTGTCTGTGCTCTTGCACAAAAAATGATGTGAATTCACATGCTTTATAGAGGAAAATGGATTTAAGAATTGGCTACAAACTTAACCTTCATAATTCCAATCCTGTTACTGCTCAAAGCTAAGATTTGATTCTGGATAAGTAGAATACTGAAAAAAGAAAACTAAATAAGATACAGTAAAATAAATTGATGAAAAAAAATGTTGACTGAAAACCAGCATGTTAGTTAAGTCTTTCTCTGAGTTAGATAGTGAATGTTATAGAACTACATACAAAGCCACTTTGCTCTCTGCTCTTCACATTTGAGGGCAATTCAAATGAGAAATAAAAATTAGTAATTAGTTAGCAAAAAAAATAAAAATCTTTTCTCCCAACTCAAACCTTTGTTAAACATGCAAGAATTCTCCCCAAAACATAGTTGATTTATATTCTTTTAGAGATATTTGTTGACTGTGGGTCTTTTAAGTACTAGTATACTGATTTCTCCTGGCTTCAGTTTTGAGCTGCCTAAATGCTGTATGCAATGCGAGACCACTAGGATATTTTAAATCCCATCAGATCCCACTCCAAATCCATCAGTCTCATTTTCAGTGAGAGTTTTTCTGATTCAGGAATGAAAAGAGATTCCTGGCGTCTTAGGCTGCTGCGACCTTTTCTTTCAGCCACTTCCTGCCATAGCTGCAGGTCTTTGCCACTTACTCTTAGAGTCTAAAGAATTATTATTTCACTTTTGTTGAGGCAGAAATATGCAACGAGGGTGATGCTGAGGATGGCAGTAAAGGTAGGAGCTTTTCACTGAGCTCAGCCCCAGGCAGATTTCACTCAGCACCACATTAGATGAGGGATGAATAACAGCCCTGCATGTACATTTGATGCCATGCAATGACTCACATACCTCCAGCTTACTGCTCAGTGAAAGCCAACTGTCCAAACTTGCTTTTAGAGAATGGGAAGAGCAGGCACCATCTTCTCTTGGGGTGTCTAAACTATGTGCAGTGAATCACCTTCTACTACTTTCCACTAACTCTGTGAGTGTGTTAGACAGCCTGCTTAAGACAATGTTTTGTCATGGCTGATGTTAGATGAATAAAATTCCACTGTTAAATCTTTGCAGGGTCAAGACTAGAGCTGCTTGGAAATCCTTTGACAGAAAAAGTTTCTTGTAATTGAGCTTCCTTCACAAATCAGAATTTTCTTGGGCATGTTTCACCATTAGTGAAGTCTGTTGACTGTCTACTCAGAAAGCCAAAACCAGTCCTCTATGGAGTCAATAAGTCACAACAGGAATAACCTGTTCCTTGGACTGTCCCAAAATGTGTATTTCTCTAGTCAGTTAAATGACAATGTGTCCTGTCTTAGAAGACACACTGGGTCATGGAAGCTGTGGTGTGGGCCCCAATTCTTCCATGACTTTTGTTCCATGAGCATAACATGTTTTCCAGAGCATAGTGAAACCCTGCCTCTGAATGACCATCCTTCTGTATCATGAACTGCAACCAGGGCAGGAAGAAAATGCTGTTGAGAAGTATACCAGGCAAATACTGCAACATTTCTTCATGGCCAGGATAGAAAATACTGACATTTTGGGATAACCCAAAATCAGAATATTCTTCCAGTGAGTTATCTTTAACTATTTCAAGGTGTCTTGCAGCTACGACTCTATTTTAACCTGTCATATAGCAGGCTTAGTGTTTCTGCCTCAGTGTAGTACACTGAAGTATCCCACCAATAAAGGTGAGTGGAGGACTTTAAAATACAAGAGAGTAAGCCAGACCATTTTATCTCCAGCGGGGATGTGGTGTTTCAGTTCCATTTTCCTGACCTACACCAGTGGAAATCCCTGTCCCTGAAGCATTGACCTGTTTCATACCTTGATTGGCGTTGGAGATGCTTGTTGTTGCTGCCTTCCTGGGCATCTGCAATTGCAGCATCCAAGCCCAGGGCTCCCACTGCTATACATTACTGTATCCCTCTGGCCTGACCTCAAGTCCTGCTCCTCATGCAGCTGCCCTCTGAGTTATGGTGGTGGTGCTGTATCAATGCGGGAGCAGAGAGAGTGGCATCGCTCTGCTCCTCAAAGAGAGATGAATAGCAGTCTCGGTTTGCTTGGATATCTTACCACTTGGGTGAGAAGGCATCCTTGTGCTTGGAGTGCCTGGAGGCAATGAGCTGCGGTTGTGGAGCTTTGGTCTAGACAAATGATTTTCTCGTTTTACTGCTATTTCCCCAATCATTATTTTTATTTTTTGCTTAGGTGGTTTGCAGTTACCATACTTATTCATTCTATTCTTTGCCTTTAGGGCTTCTCGGTGCCTTTCTCCACCATTAGTCTGTCCTCCTTTTTTTTCCCCCAGTGATTTTATATGTAATCTTCATTTTAATCTAGCCCGATAGTTGTCTTCTTGTCTGTCGTAGATGCAATTGTTTCTAAAGAGATGAGCAATATTAATTAATTTGTTTGGTGCAAAAGACCTTTTGTATTATGTCACCAAGTTTTCCTTGTTTCTTTTTTTCATCCACTTTTTATTCTAGCTTTACAGGGAATTAGGAAGGAGACTAAATCAACTGCCAAAAGCCAACCATTCCCATAAGAGAAAGGGCCAAGTAGGGATATAGTCCATGGCTGAAATCACAAGAATTGTTCCTATTTGTTTAGACCTAAGATCGGTCTCATCTCGTATTTATTTTCCGGCAGTAGCCATTGCTAAAGAGAGACCCCTAAAGTGTGTACATGAAGGTTAAAAAGAGATTACCCTTGTTAAGTCTCAGCCCGTTCTCTAACAGTTGCTGAATTCTGTGAGCTCTGAAGCATGACCCAAAAACGTTATTATAATTAATTATGGTAACTCTGATATGCATATCAATTCCTTTTTGCAAACATACATTTCTGAAATCCACTCCTTGTTGCAGTGAGCTCTCTAGCCTAAGTACATATTGAGCACAGTCCATTTAGGATGCTTTATTTTGTCTTTTTTCAGTTTAAAACTCTTAATATGTATGAGCAAATCAGTCGCATCTCACGCTTAGCAAAACAGCAACGTTTTCGCCGTCCTTTTGCCTTCTTTTCCACCACTGAGCCTTTTATTTCTCAATTTAGAATGAACAGGACCTTGTTCAGAACCCATCACGATCCTTGATAAATTTCTGGCAACGGCTGCTGTACTGCCATAAGGTTTCCTACTTGTGCGCCCTTCCTCCAGACATCACTGAGTCAGTGCACAACCGAGGACAAGGCTGCAAATTAGCTCGGCATGGTACGTGTTCTGTTGCTCTGGGGCCAACCGTCTTTCCCTTAGCAAGGGAGGGGGTCATTTACCCTAAAAAGAAGACATGCCCCAGCACTATGAGTGTGGAAAGCATTCACCTGGCAACAGCAGAGTGACAATAGTTAAGTGACATTCTCCTCCAGTGCAGGGCAAAGGAAAGGGGCATCGCTGCAGTTCTTGTTTGTGCTTTGCTCACATTCAATTCTTTTTAAATAGGACACTAATAAGTAGTGAATAATATATAGCAAAAAGCTAACAGAAGTCAACAGCAAGTACACTGGTTTACTTGCCAACAAAAAACAAAAGTGAAAATGTTAACATGTGAATGCTGCTCTCTGTATGAAGAAGTGCCATGTTCCAAACAGAAGTGCAAACTAAAACCCCATTTGTGTGAATAGCTAATTATAAGGGTGAAAACACTGTCAATCTTAACACTCATCTGGGTTTCATCTTGATTGCCAAATGGGTCTTGCTGTCCTATATGTTAAGAAAAGCCTTAATTTCACAGCCCTGACAGGAGAATAAATATCAGCCAGAAGTAACTGAAAGGGAATAAACACAGACTATCATGATGGAATTTTTATTAGCATCACTTTTCTGACTCTAAGTATTCCGAATCAAGGCAATATTCTTCATAAATCAGTATTTGCAAAACTTTCTTAACTATATTCTGCAGACAATAAAAAAGAGATAATTTTGTTTCCAGTGCCAGCCGTGAGGAAGCCTACTGCAGTCTGCAAAACAGGCATGTGCTGTTGAAGCTAATTGAAGCTAACCCATCAAAGGGCCTAGAGACTTTGTCAAATATCTTAAGTTATATCTCATGTCCCAGCACAATTATGATTTAAATGTAACTCTTTAATGAACATTACAGACAACCAGAACAAAGTCCCATCACCATCTCATACCTCTTCATTATTAAAGAGTTACTCATGGAGTTTTGCCAAAATCTTCATGCATTAATCTCTGAAAACTTGTAGGGTTTTAAGAAAAAAAGTAAAAAGCTGGTTTTTAAATATCAGGCAAAAATCACAGCAGGTGGGGGGACTGTGCTCTGTAACAAATAATTTGAATCCCTTGTGACTCTAGAATCCTGCAGACCCAGAAAGATCACAAAGGTGGTTTGCTTTTAGATTAGTATTTTAATTTGTCTGCTGTTAAATGGCATAGCCATTAGTGCATGTTAGTATTTCAGGCAAAGATGATAACTTTCTAAAAACTAATTTTATCTTTGGCTGCTAAATTCTCTGTTTAATTTAAGTTGGTTTAGGTGGCTTAGTTTCCTCTGTTTCCCAGAACCAAAGTCACAGGACTTCAGGTTATCAGTTCAACATTATTTTATTCTAGTGTGGGGGTAGGAAAGGAAAATAACTGAGAAAGAAGCTATCCTATCATTCCAAACTGTGAGAGAAATATACCGCTCAAGTTCTGGCTAAAGCTAGCATGATAAAGCCTCTTGGAATTTAATTACCTGTAAGCCTCATTTATTGTTTTAATTTAAACAAATAATTTCAAGTATAAAGCAAAATGTTTGTTAATACTTTTTCAAATTATTCTATTAATATTGGTAGAGTCTTTAGATGTGAGATGCCTGAATCTCAGAGATACAAGAAGAGCTCTGTTGACTTTTATAACATCTTTACCTGTTTTTCAGCCTCTCTGAGGCTCACTTGATCACATTCAGGCTCTCCAGAAAATGCTCTGTGAATGTTTCACATTTCTTGAAATGATGGTATGTAATAGTGAAAAGTAGCAAGTAGAGACTGAAGAAACCTTCTGAGAGCAGTAGGATGTGCTGCATTTCTAGTTAGCCTTAGTTTGTGTAAGATAAGAGGATGCACTTTGCCTAATGTCTTTCTAAAGCTCTTAGGAGAGCCTTTGGCTCCTAGGATGCCTGTGGTGCATTGTTCACCACAGTATTGGTGTGGCTTGATGTAGATCCATATGATGAGGAGACTCAGTGGCCCTCTTTCTGCAGCCAGGTGCTGTTGAGTTTGCAATGCTATGGGGGTGTTCTGTTCTACAAGGAGGAAGATGTAGTAGAGTGACCTTCACACTGTGTCAGGCTTTGGCATCTGAGCCTCCACCAGCATGACGGCCTCCTCACTGCACCTTTCAGAATTCAGCATGGGGAAAGAAGACCACAGATCGCCTGAGGCTGGGCAGTCCAGCAGTAGGGGGGCAGTGGAGTGACCCTCTCTGTTCCTGGAGTGTGCTGGGGAGATGAGGGGTACAAGGGAGATGTGACGCTGGTTGTGGAGCCTCAGGTGCCCTGTCAAAATGGATCAGAGCCAAAGTAAAATTAAAGGCCAGAGGAGGGCTCTACAAGCAGTTTCTTCTTCAGGTACTCTTCATTTTTCCTGGCAACCCACTCTACTGTGGTCTAGTGAGGCTGTAGGTCTAAAGCTTATATAGTCCTGATGGTTCTAGCAGATCCAGCTTCCTAGTATTTGAGCGCAAGCTTTAGCAGTCCGTTCAAGTAGAGCAAACTGAATGCTTTCCTTCAGGTTATCTTTCATGTATGTATAAACAGCGTTTGCTGCAAAATGTGTGAACTACGGAGCTCAGTCACAGCCTGCAGCACAGCAAACTGGCTTTTCCTGGAGCTCATAATGTGATAATTAAATTGCTAACAGGCACCTTAGTGATGGCATTTGCTGGAGATGTGAAAGCCTTCTTACAAGCATACCTTTCTGTAGGGGACTCATCAGTAGAAGCAGAGCTATCAGAATCAGGGGGGTTTTTTTATATATTTTCTTCAGTGTGTACATTAAATTTTTATGTGGAGTGAAATGGGACAGGACGTGTTTCCCTTCCACTGCACAATGATTTATTACCCCAAAAAGACCGCAGAACTAATTAGCAGAGTAATTAATTAATATAAATTTGCATATTTGCATTTGCAATTAGTGCAGCCGACTGATTAGTCTGAAAATGGGAAGTTTGACTCATTAGATGTTAGTGTCTGCTGGACCGGAAAGCGGCTGCCAGATGAGGCGAAAAAGCATAGAATAAGCATGAGTGTGTGCGCGCGCGCAATCTCATCATGTCTTTTGTTACAAGAATGGAGTGCAAATATGTTGTCTAAGATATTAAGACTGCTTTTTTTTTATTTTTTTTTTTTTATTATTTTTTCATAATCACCTTTTCAGCTGTTTTCCCCATTAATTTACTTCCTGCAATGAACCACTGCAACCGTGAAACCCACTGATGCTTCTGAACAGTTAAATCTTTAAGGGAGGGTAGCTGCTGCAGATGTTCTGATTTAGGTGCTGAAGGGGAGCTGTAAGGAGCCTCCTTGCCATGTGATAGATGGGACAGGGACATTTCCCCTCTTCCTAGTTACATCATCTAACCAATTGCTAACATTGAGAGGTCAAAGTCAGCAGAGCTTATAAAAACCTGAAGTAAGTGATTAGTTTTCCAGGTTGCCGTGCTGTTGTCTTTTCCTCCTTGGGCACCCTTGTGGGTGTGCCTTTTTGCATACAGCTAAACAGTCCTTCTGCTCTGCATACCTGAACTTGGTATACGTGGACACCCATTACCCCAAGTTTTAGTGAGGTTTAAGAGAACATTGAAAAAGACATTTCTGCCCGTTGAGTAATGTATCTGGATGTCATAGTATCTGGAGGCTGATTGCTAATGCTCCTCTCAGGGTGCCAGCGCAGGGCTGATTTTCATGGGGGTCAGTGGAGGAAGTCCTGGTACCTCTCTGGGCTACTTTAAATTGCTCTCCACTACAACTGGAGGAAATCTGCAGTCTTCCCCCAGTGAGATGGATCATCTCCTCTTCAAAGTTCTACGACTGCGAAAGGGGTTAAGCAGAGGTGGTCCTAAAATAGTCCTGTGAAAGCTCACTGGGTCGTTGTTCAAAATCTTTGATCAGATTTTAGACCTTGGTGCCACTTTGACACTTGCGTGGGTGTTCTGGAAGATTCAAATGGGTATTGCCTGTTACTTGCCATTGCTGTGCGTTTAGAGCATGGTGGTGTTTTAGACTCAGAGCAGCTTCCTCTAGCTCCTCTGCTGTAACACAGCAAGTCACTTTGCTCCTCCTTTTCTGACCTCTTTGTTTTTGCTATTAAGCTTAAAGATTTAGAGCCATAGAATAGATGCAGTCATACTTTCCATAAAGCATATTTCCGTTCTGTTCAAGGAAGGAGTTAAGTTAATGTACACTTTGCAAGTATAAACTTTGTCTCCTCTGGTGTACCTTCATCAGTTTGTAAAATCTAAGTGCAAACTGGGCCTAAGTCAACAAGAATATCTTATAAACTTGAATCTATTATTTTTTGTGATATTTACTGGTGTTGATTACCTCCCAAGATGCCCCTGGCACACTAGACGTATGCAAGATAATTCAAAACATAATTGTCCCTATGAAATGAGGCAACCCCTATCTTTCCTTTATGCACATACACCCATATGCAATAATTTATTACAATGTCTTTGTGGTGGTTACAACCAAAACTACTTTTTTTTCCAACCCTACCAATCAGTAAATTTTAATTCTACATTTACTACAAAACATTAATAAATTTCATCAGTATTTGAAAATACTTACAAGATGAGCAAATATTATTTTCTAGTAATATTATTTCTTAAATGCTATTTGTTTCAATTATGAAATCCAGTACCGGTAACAAAGAATTTGTGAATAAACATTTGATGAAGAAGGAACTAACATGGTTAAAGAACACTACTTAAAAGAATCTCCAAACATGTTCAGGACCTATAGAGGTAAATTGATTCCCACCGCTTTTTTCAGTGCTTCATTCCCACTAAGTTCTCTATCTGCATCCTTTGGCAGATAAAAATATTTAAAAATCTAGCCCTATAGGCAGGTGAGAGTGATTTTGGACATAGATACACATACGTATATGAGACAGTCCTGGCCTCGGATCCATGTCACTATGTTATATGGGTGTTCACGTTGATGCTGAACATGCTGGCTGTTAGAAAGGTGTATTATTTGGACTCAGCACCACAGGCCCACAGCTCTCCTCATGGTGAGTTTCGATTCTTGGTGCCCTGTCAGCCTGAAGTGCAGGCAGATGCACAGTTCTACATCTCTGTGAGCTCCCAAGTCACTGAGCTGCTCTTTGTTTTAATTTACAAACAGCTGTGAATTTGCTTTTGGATTGAGATGGAAATACCATCTTCCCATATTTACAGCTGTGTGTTCTGACATTGTCTCTAATTCTGACTGTCAAAACAGTACTAAAAGGAAATAATGCCCTGGCCATTTAGGGAGGTCCTTTCGTCCCTTGCTGCCCCCAAATGCTGACTCAACAACTGAGAAGCTGTTCACCTTCCTAAACTCCCCGTGCAAAATAGCAAAACATTCTGTTTTCATGAGGTCCAAATGTTTCATTTCAGCCTTATTGAAAAGTTGCATTTTGATAAGGCTGTTTGATTCCAACCACAAAGTAAACCGTTTTGTAGAAGCATGACGCATAAGCAAACAGAAAAGTACAGGGTGTACAATGCCGGCAGTTGGAGAGCACCCCCAAAGAGACTCAAGCAGCAGCAGTGACACAGCACTCTTCTTGGCTACCGTACAGTACAAAGAGAAGGATCACAATGCAGCTAGCTTCCTAGGTCTCATTAGCTGCATAGGGCCAAAGGAAAGCCTGTGACATTCAAAACTGATAACTGGGGAAAAATCAATCTGTATTCATGAGACGGAAGATGGGCAAAAGCCAGCTTCCATTTGGACTCTAACATTGCCTGCATCAGTCGGTCTAAAGAAATACAGAGGTCTTCCACCCCAAGTGTTGGAGGAATACAGACTGAACATAGCTGAAAAGGGAAAAGTCAGCATCTCTCTTTCTATGTGGTTAACATGCTGGTAAATCAGTCCCAAAACAGAGAATGGTTTTGCTTGCTATTTGTGCAAACCATTTCATAGCAGAGGCAATTAAAATGGGATTCTTCTAACAGCTAGTTTGTTTTTTTTTTGCCTGCAAACATAGGCTATATCCTGGAAACTGCAAAAATAAGTCACCTCCCAAGATTCTGGTACTGACAGCTCAGGTATTTCAGCAACCAATTCCGCAAGCGAGGTGCAAGGACATAAAGGAACCTCAGTGCCTGACACAAGAGTGTGATTTATAGTAGCCAGACCTCTAAAATGGGTACAATGAGGATGAAAATGACCTTTCGGATACCTGCAGATCACTTCAAAAAAGCTACTCAATATTTCAGGGAGGCTGTAGGCTCCCTGTGCTATAGGCTATTATTTATTGGGACTCTGCAGCATATTCTGAGCTGCATGAGGCAGGTGAGACTGAAAGAAGAGATGAGCAGCCACAACATTTGGTAGGAAACACCTGCTGGCCTGTTATCAGCACAAGAGATTTCCTGGGAAAAGGGTGCATGATGCATGAATGTTGACAGGAGGTGAAAACATACATGACAACTTAGAGGTATGTGACCGAGACAAGAGGGAATACTGCCACTCAGCCAAAATTCGGGAAGCATAAACTAAACCTGGATCATAGCAGAATGTAAATCACTGCATAGCAAATGAAGGATTCAGGCACCATGAATGAAGTGAATGCCATAAAACAACCTCTGCTAAGAAACTGGAAGCCTTGTATTGGGTAACTACTTACCAATTAATATTGGGTACCAAGATCAGCAGAAGTCGCCGGCCTTCCATAACAGCTGGGATGGGGCAGCGATCTGGAACATGAAGAACGGTGTTGTCTTGGGAAAGAAACAAAATACTTTATGAAAACAAGGGAAGTCCCACCACAAGGAAGTGCTTAACAAGCAGCAGGTGGAACAGAACTAGTGCAAGAAAAAGCTCTGCAGTGAAAGGGTCGAGAGTCAGATGTCAACACAGCAAAATGATGTTCAGATGGAAAAAAACTGGATTATTGCTGTTGTCCCCTGATATCAGGAGCTTAGTCAGCACATATATGAATGTGCTTTTATTACTGAAAGCAATCACAGTTCTCTGGAAGACATTCCCAACAAACCTTGAGCATCTGCGTGACCAAGACTTCATTGCAGCACATTTAAGCTGTGAGAGTGCTCTTTGGAAGCACAATACAAGCCCAGAAGAATAATTCCTTTAGGAGATTTTTCTTGACTGCTGTTGTGTCAGGCAGCATGTTGCAAAAGGGGAGGAAGAATTCAAGGAGCAGATGTGTGTGCTGCGGCAGCACTTACCGGCAAAGAAACAGAAAGTGACAATGTAATCGGTCCTTTGAAAGAAGGGATTATGTCAAGAGAGTCTGTACACCAATAAGTTCCTTTTGCTCCGGAGAGAAAATGGAAGTGAACTGTAGAAAGTGTAGCAGATTGAGTCCAAAGAAGCCGTGGCCAGTGCCAGAAATAATATTCCCAGCAGACACCTTCATATAGTACTCTCCAAAATACGGTTTGGAAACGCATCCTCCCAGTTCATCTTTTCTGTATCCATAGCCCCATGCTAATACAAAAAATCCTGGGCTTGCTCCACACGGCAGGGCTGTAGCTGCAGGGAACCTTTGGGTGTGTGTGTTGGACCTAGAGAAGTGAGGCAGCAGCTGGTCTCCTCTGACACAGAGGAAAAGCTGTCTGATGGTTAGTGAAGACAACTGAATTCTTTTCAGGCCTCTTCAAGAAAAGCCAGGCCAATAGTCACCGCACCACAAAGTAAGCCCAGAAAGCAGGGAACGGATTTTGCTGGAAGACTCTTGCAGATTTTGGAGGCTGGGTGTCTCATGGTTTGCATGCCACACTGTCCCATGGGGGGCTAGTCCAGGTGACTGGAGAGGAGCCAGACCATTTCCTCAGGCAGCTGAGGGACTTCAACATACCTGATGATGTTTTCCCCTGACTCCAGCTATGAAGATGTTGCCCATTTCACGGCCCAGTGCTGGAAAGCTCAACAAATTAATACAACTTCCTGGCCAGAGGAAGAAGGAGAAAATCCGCCTATGACTAAGGGCTATAGGATGGAAGAAAACCTCCTTTATACCTGCAGAAAACCCTATTGGATGATATTAGGCTCATGCGGTAGTCACCCAGATGAAATGCAAAGCATTCAGTTAGAAAAAGTAGTTATTGAAGTGAAGCTGCAGGCTCCAGGGAATTGCTAATATTAGTGCAACTGCTTCTGAAAATGAAAACTCAGGCTGCAATGCAGAAATTGTGAGTGAGATTACTAGCAGCAATCACAAAAGCGCAGCAAGAAGGGGAAAGGAAGAACACAGTTATAACCCTTGTAATCATGGTCGTCAATGACACCACCAGTGTGTCCTCAGCTACCTGACTTTCTGAGCTGCCAACTATAACCTCATCTTCTAAGGTATCTTCTGTACTCAGTGAAGAGAGAGAGAAACTTTTCTAGAGGGCTGAGCACTTGCAGTATGGTCCTGGACTATGCCTTTCTTTGACGGTGCCTGTTTCCCATTGCTCACCATGGGAGAGACCTGGGGATTTCAGCTCCGTGGTGGGTGCTCCGAGGAAGCTGCCTCATGGTAGGTGCTCCCATAACTCTTCTTACCCTGTCTTTGCATTCAGAAAATAATACTTGCTACAGACACTGAAGGAGTTTCCAACTCCAACTGTTCTGAAGCAACAATGTCATCAAACTTCCTTGACTTCTTGATTGGGAATACTTTGTGTCTATCCCTAGTGAGATGGTTGATGTCCCTTGTAACAGAGGGACAGGCTCCTTGCATATGGGTGCCTAGAGCAGCTGCAAAGAGCAAAGGATCTGCTTGTGAAAAGACTTACTAAATCAGCCCTTCCTGTTTTCTTCTGTCTAGTCTAAAATCTTCATGGTGGTGAATGGCCTGAACCCAGGCAATATCAGTGAGACAAAAGAGGCAAAGCTGAAATGACCTTAATCGGCATCCATTGTGCAGCAGCATTCTGCAGAAAACCCCGTTATCATGAAGCCAAGACAGAGTGCTCAGCAGGCCCTGCAGGTCTCTTGGCCTGAGCCCTTCTGAAGAGACTGATCAAAATGTCTTACTTACGCAAGCAGGTGTCTTCCTCACCCCAGGGAGAAACCTTCCAGTGGCAAGCCTTGCGGAGGGGCCAAGGGAAAGCTAATTAAAGATTGAGACTACAGGGTTCAGCCCTCGACCAGAAGGCTGCACACAGTTCCCCAGCAACAGCAGTCTTAACCAGGGGACTTCCAGCAAAGGGGAAACCCCTAGAAATTTCCTTTCAGCCACAGCAACAAGCACAGCCGTGGCTCACGAGAGAAGGCAGGCATTTGGGTGCAAAGACAGTCTCACAGAGAAGAGCACAAGTAGTCAAAGCTCATGTGTTCCATGTAGGTCTTACACAACAAACTTCTGCCTCTTGTTCTCTCGTAATTAGGTCTCTTTCTCATGCGTATGCAGGACAGCCTTGTGGTTTCCCTCCTGATCCACCACTTACTGATGAGATGTATATGGAGTCTCCATGGGAAGGAGAGACCATGACAAAAAGGAGAGGTAGGGGTGTTATTTCCAGGAGCTCAGGCTGGAAGTACACTTTCTCTCAGGGCCACGCCAGCATGTTTTAACATGCCTGCCATGGCTGAGCATGCCAGAGCTGCATCTCCCATGTGTGGGTGGCATATGTAGGGGACAAAGGGTCCAGAAATACTGGTAGTGGCAGAAAGAGGCTTTCTATCACAAGATTTGCAACTTCATCCAAATTGTACTGTGAGCTTGACAAAAAGGGTTTCAGAGAACCATCTGGTGGTGGTTTGGCATCCTGTGGGAGCTGAGTTCCTAGTTAGTGGAATATCTGGCCAAACAATATAATTATGGCTACTATTGGGTTTAAAGGTCTTCTTTTGTGGTTGCTTCAGCACAGGCGTTTAGATCAGAACAAGAATGGAGGTTGAACTGTCTTCCCCTTGATGATGGCTGTGGGTGGGAAAAGCTTTATGGTGGTTTGGATGGGAAGTTATATGGGACATGAATCTCCATACAGCATTTCTGATAGTTAGGCTTTTGACTTTCAGCTTCCAGAACCTGTCACTCTCACCTTTCTCATGAAAGTCATGATATATCAGGCCAAGTATGGTTCAACACATACTTTTCTTCCTGCTTTGTAAATCTTCTTGCCAATACTGCATGTGAATAAAGCAGCAGTTCTAGAGAGTGCAGCATTACAAATGATGCTGTAGGTCTTTATACAAATACCTAATTTCAGCAATGATAGAAAGGGAGAGTTTTAAAGACATACAGTGCATCTTTTCCTCATGCCTCTTTCTTCTAAGGGGGAAGTGCTGAGAAACCATTATATCCCACTGGTAAAATAAATTAGCAAGTCTTCCATTACTCTTCTTCCTATGTATACCCCTGTAGTGGCTGCAAATATTCACAGTTAACTATTCTTGTTCTGTGAAAGGAAAAAAAGTTCCTTTAAAGCAGCACAACTCGGAATGTAGCACAGCTACCCTATCTGATCATTGTGTTAGAAGGATGAAGTAAGCTTCATAAACACCTCACACCATCCAAATTATGGCAGCAGTTGTATCTGCATTTCTGTTGCTGAAGTTTTTCATATCATCATCTGTACAGTCAAAAATAGGGAACTCTTGCAAATGCTTGATTTGGCCTAAACATTGTCAAGCCAAGTCTCAGTGTGATAGAAAGAGCTAGGATAGGATAACAATGTTTTTATAAAGAGGATGAGAAATGTCAGGTCAGAGTGACAACAGCATTTGATTCTCTAGTTCCCTTCCTCCCATGCTGGGATGTGGTGGTGGTATGAGGTCTGAGGGTGTGAGAAGCCCATATTGCTGGTCATCAAAAACTACAAGGCCTTGAATAATTCAGTTTTAAATGTTACTTTATAAAATATTTGTTTGCAAAATGATTTAGAAAATTGCCTTTCTATCCTGGCTTCTGCAGTAGGACCATTCCCTCATTTATGTGTTGGTTTTTTTCAAAGCAATTGAAAAAAGGTGGTCTTGAATATAAACACACAAGTATTGTCCCAGTGGGGAGACTGTAGTTTCTGACAGGGAAGCAGTGAGAATCAGAGGTTCTTGCCAGGGTGCAAAAACTTCTTCTTGAGACAGGTCTGATAGGAAAGGATACACAGCATGGATGTGCAATTTCAAAATCCCCAGTCCAGCTTTCAAGAGCAGCAGGAATATAGAAGCCTAAAGCCCATGGACTTCTAAGAAGGGAGAGGCTTCACTAATCAGACATAGTGGTTTGGGGTTTTTTCACTGTCTAGATAGAAAATTATGCAAGAAAAAATCTCTGAGGGTTCTTTTGAGGTGAGCTATTATGGCCCAAATACTACAAAGGGATGAGCTGTTTGAAGTCGCCAGATCTGAGCTCTGCATACGATCATTTGAGAGCAGGAGCAACCACGCATATGCTGCCCATCCAGAGAGGATGATCAGGACGCAATCCTCTGCAATTAGCTGTGTTTCAAATTAATAAAAGGCAAAAAGAATTAGGTGCTTTTGGAAGTGAGCAGAAGAGGCAGGAGAACAGCACACAAATTAGGACATAGGTGACAAACAGGTGATAATTAAAGAGAAAAAGGAAGATCTTCCTCAGACTTTATCCCAGTCATATGACTGTTGTAAATATCTGTGGTAGAGTCAGGTCTTCCAGAGTTATCTGAACATAGTGAAAGTTTTAATTCAAGGGACAATCTGGCAGAATTCCATACAGTATATAGTATAGAAGAATTGTCAGAAATGTCTGTTGGATGGTAAATAAAAACCTGGCAATTTAATATATATTGAAAGTGAATATCTCAGAACACACCCGGGGTCTTTCTCTTAGTTTAGTGACATTAGTAAATGACACCTTCCCTTGAATAATGATTGTGATTACCTTGTGCATAATCTTTGTCTGGAAAATAGATGGGACACACTGCACTTGTGAATGTGTTCTTGCTACACCCTTTTCTGATGACAGGATATAAGAGAACTGCAAAATCATTCTAGTGAGTATTAGCTCACTATTAAATTTATATAACTATATTTGCATGGGCAAAATATCTTCATTGTATGGCAAAGAATATGGAATTCCTACAGATATTAACTATTTATTCCAACACATTAGTAGAATGTGAGTCTTGATTTTATAAATATGAATATAAATTCCAGAGACCTGAATCTCATAATTAGGTTTATTTAGACAGGAAGAAGAAATCTGAATACTGTCTAGAAAATCGTCATTCTGGATGGTATGACAGCCTCCACTGTAATCAGCCTAGTCAAGTGTACTGTAGACATAGCTGTTTCCCCTCACACTTTCAGTCAAATCACATGTTTTGATGTAAATTCTGCTCCCATAAACATGTTTATAATACCTATCTGAACAGTGTCTAGGAGAGCCTTCTTGTAACTACTACAGGCTCTGTCTTTATGCAAGCCTCCACAAAGTGCAATCTGTCTTACACTACAGATGGACCAAACCTACTGCACAGGCAGTGTAGGAAGTCCAGACTTGCTCACCACTCAAGCTTTCTGCACCTTTATAAATTAGACTTTTTCCTTAATATATTTGTGTGGCTGTGAGAGGCTTTCTGCTAGGATGTATGGACTGTTTACATGTCTTATGGTGCCTGATGACAAGTCACTTATATTCTGCACCACACAGGGGTATGTGATGTACTACGTAGGACACGAACAGAGCAGAGGAGTCCAGAGTCTAAGTTGCTAACAGTGAAGTTGGCTTCAAAATTTATTTGCAGATCTTGTCCATTTTATTTGTGGCCTTGCTTCTGAGGCTAATGTAATCATTTAAATCCTGAAACTGAGCTTTCAGAGACAAACATCAAATATTGTGAAACTTGATGAAACCACGACCTCTGGCAAAACCACCCTTAAGCTGGCTGGTTTTATGTTAATACACCTACGATGTTTTTGTACACCATTATTTAGAAACCCTACCATCGAAAAGGTATATACTGACATCTTCCCTGTTTTCTATTTTGTTTCACATTTGACTTTAAAAAGGTATAGTGCAATAAATGTTACCTGAAGGCCAGAGTCTGAATTCCTGGCTCATATTGAAGAACACCTTGCTCCACCAACAGTACCAAAAAAGTCAGGCTTCAGGTGGAGAAAGCCACTAAATCAGTGTGAGGGAGCGAGAATTAATTGTCCACCAGGTTAATGAACATCAGAACTTGAAGACCAGTTCATGTTGCCAAAACTGAATGGTTTAATTTTTCAGTTTCTTGGCAGGGATTTGGTGATTTCCCGTATGCTCAAAGCATGACTTTGAGGCCTAAAGGATTTGAGTAGATGATCCAACAACATCAATGTCAATGATGCGTGAGAGGATCCTAAATTAGTAAGGAAATAAAGGCTGCTTGTGTAGGCTTTTTTCTGTGCTAACTCCTGTGGTACCAGGATAATTTTATTCAAGTATCACAGTGTGAGAAAAAAAATCTGCCCTGGTAATTGAAACTTTACATCAGGCAATCATTCATTTTAATACGTCAAATGTACACATTACAAGAAACTGTTGAAAACCCCGGACTGGAAAACCCCAGGCCAAACCATATACCTCAAGATTGAAACCGATTTAAATTCCAAGAATAAGTAGCTGACAAAGATAATTTTCATAGATTAACATTTTTCACCTGGGTTTTATATATCTGGAAGAAATATACACTGCATTGGTTATGCATTGATCAAACTTTTATTGTGCCAGCTGTACTTCATAGACCTGAAAAAGTGATTCAAGCAAAACAAAAGAGAACATAAAAGCACAACTATAATGGTTTTAAATCCCAAAGAGGCAATTACAAGTTTGATTCCAGTGATGCAGCTGGAACTACATTGGAAAACTAAACACTTTACACATATTAAGTAGATATGGAGGCTAGGACTAGGACTGTAAATAATAAATCCATCCTGCAGTTTTATTTGTGAAGTACAGCCCTTTTAATAAGTTGGGGAAATACAGCAATAAAATTCACACTAATTTATGTGTAAAAGATAGTTTAACAGAGCCAAAATGTGTTAAAACAATTTTATTTTTTTTATAAAAAGTAAGTTGCACAATAACTAATCATTTAAGTAAAGCTGGAAAGTGGACTAAAATAATGTTGCAATAAGAATGAATTATAGTTCTTTAGCCTTTGTGAGTGTGTTGGGGTATAATATAGTGGTTTATATTTAGAATTGTTCTTGGCCTGTTTTTGTAAAGACAAGACAGGTAATTGCAGTACATAGTACTTATCTTTGCTCTGGGGGCTAAGGAGAAGAGTAAAAGGCAGGTCAGTGTGGCACATAACAAAGTACCCAAGCAGTGAGGTAAAGATGGTCTGAGCTTTAAAAATGTAGTGATGCAAATGGCAATTGGCTGGTGTGAGTAAAGGGGAAGGAGACACACAGCCACTTCTGTGTGCACCATTCCCAAAAGCAGCCTTTGCACTCAGGGTACATGCACGTGATCTTTGCCTTTGGGTCACTCGCTCCAGCTAAATGCGACATGCCGAGTATAAGCTAGTTCTGCTGGCCGCTTCAGTAGGCACTCAAGACGTTTTGGAGAGAACTCATCCCAGAGAACCTGCTTCAGGCTGAGACAGGTCATCAGTCTCCACTGACCCTACAGGGATGGTTCCAACTGGATATCTCCATTTTAAATGGCTCAAGTTAGGTGAAATGAGGCCTTCCCTCAGCAAATGTTATAAGACTGATCCATCTTTTATTTGCTGCTTCTTATGTGCCGGGCATACAGCTGGGCAGAGCAAGCTGAGGCAGTTCCTGAGCTGTTCTCAGAAGTTTTGCATGTGGCTGGAGCAAGGTCTTCCTTGTGGTTCTTTCTGGGCAGAGCAGGGTGTTAAGGATCACCTCCTTTGCTGAAGGCCAGGATCAAACATCAGTGCTTGGGCAGGGGAAAATAGCTAATTATACATTTATTCTCCAACATTTTGACTCTCAGAATTAAAGCAAAATTAAAAAAACCCTGAAGCAAAAAATGAAAAGCAACAGAAGGGTAAAAATTAGCAGATCGCAAATAAAAAAAAAAGAACACAGTAAATCTGATATTTTTATTTTAATTCTTTGTTTTCTACATTTGTGAAAATGTGGGTTCACTGAAACAACAACAAAACCTGCTTGTAAGGAAGGATCAGCTTTGATTTTTCTGATCTAATCTGAAACATTTCTGGGGGAAAAATGTTTTCTTGAAACGTTCCCTTTTGATATTTTCATGAGGAGTTTACTGTTTTACAAATCAAACCACTGCTTTCATCACAGCATTTCAATTAATTTTGAAAGTTTAATAATTAATAGTTGCTAATAATTGATAACTAAATAATAGTTCAGTTAATGTATAGTTTAAACATTAACAAAAAGTACTAATATTGTTTCCATGAAATATTGTCACAATTTAATCTTTGGGATTTCTATTCATTTGTTTTCTTGTGCAGCATTATTTTTCAGGTTTTTGGCTTTTTACCAAAACTCTAAAATTTCCATGTGACAGGAAAAACATTTGTGGCTTGGCCTAATGGTTAAAATCTGAAAAGGCCTGTGGCTCAAATAATGGTCAATATTGCACTGTCAAATTTTGGGTGCACTTCAGTGAACTGTGGGTTGACGCTGCTTTCCATAGGAGCCTGGTGGATTTGCTGCTTCTCTTCAGGTCTGAGTGAATGATGTTAAATATGCACTAACATTTATAGAGCCACCTTTCCCAAGCAGTATGATTTATACTGGAATTTGCACCATTTGGCTTTAACGTTTGAGGACACGCAGAGGGGTATGGATGTCCTCCCAGGCAGTGGAGGTGTATAAAGCAGCAAGTACCGGGAGACTTTGTTTCTTGTTTTATAAAGGCATGCTTAATTTGTCTGGAGCTGCTTCTGAGTGTATTTAAAGTTTGTGATTAACACCTCTACCGACAGCAAGGGACAAATCAGGCAAGAATCTACAGTCAAGGTCCGCAGAAACCGCGGCAAGCATGGGCTGAGATGTTACAAACATAACTAGTGCCACCTAAAGGTAGTAGAAAAGTAACCATTAGAGCCGAGATCTGCTTTGCTGATGAGTTGCGCCGTAGTAGCTTCTAGATTTGGTGGTGGTGGTGGTTGCCTGTGTTATTTGCAAGGTTTGTAAACAGGCTGTATTTCTTTGCTGTTTCCAGATTTTTCTAGCATGGACGTACTATTGCTCTAGGTAGTGACCTGAAGCTGTAGAAGTAAGTGGGATAATGTAGATGATTGAAAGGGAAATACCCAAAATGATTTCCTTCAGGAGGGAAAAAAGAACAACCTATTATTTCACATTTTTACACTTTAGCTAAAGGAAGTTACAAACACCTTGAGATGAGGAGCCAGCACTTAGGTTTAGTCCTTCACAGCAGGACGAGAACAGAGCCGAGAGAAGCTGGGCTAGAGTTGGCTGAGAAGGAAAACCAGACATCTTTAGAACCAGACATGGGGGCACAGTAAATTTATAAGTAAAGTTTCAAGGGCTCTTCTCTGTCTTTGCAGTCTGTTATGATTGTTATTGCTATTTAAAAAAATAAATAAATCAGACCATAAAAAATACTGGTATAACACTCTGTTGCACTTAGGTAGGAATAGCTTAAAGAGCCCCACAGGTTTCACATCTGGCCCTGGGTGCTATTCCTACTTCCAAACTGTAGCAGTTTCTGTAGATCTTGCGTCACATTATTTTATCTTTTTTCTGTGAAAGATGTAGGGGAGCAAGCAGGACAACATGAAACTCAGATCATGGTAAGAGTTGTTAGAGAGATTTCTTGTTCCTACTTCATGGGACCTTCATTTAAGGCCAAACATGCTGGCAGTTGTAGAACAAAGCCCTGGTTTCCTGTTCAGGAGAAATACTGGAATTGCTCTGGGTGTTCCCACAGGCTACACGTAGATTTAGGCAAGCTTGGTGCCACTAAAAATGAGAACAAAAGTGATGCCAGATGTAAACTTCAATTGATTTTATGTGTGGGAAACTCATTCAATAAAGAAAACATACAGAAAAAATATTAATTTCACCTTCTTTTTCAATTATATTTATTATAATAATAACGGTTTAAAAATTCTGAGTGGAAATGTGAGTCTGAAGTTGACCTTATCCTGTGCTACTTTTTTCACAGCTTTCAGCAGAGCTTTAAAAATGGTTTTGCTGCAAGGGTTTTTTTCCAGCATAGCTGAGGTATTATGTCATTTTTCTTTACTGTTTCCTTCTGTCTCTGTGTGAGGCATACAGCATAACTCCCATGAGATTTTGTGTCGCCTTTCCTTGCTTCTTAGTGCTCATCCTATGTATGTGCCGTGGCATGATTTTTTGGTCACTCTTATGTTGTGTTCCACTTCCCTTTGTTGATGTGTGCATACCATGCTTTGTACTGTGCCTCGTATTACTAAGGCTAAAGATAAAAAGATTTTATTTTTCTGAACCTCAGGATATCCTCCCAATCTGATGCTTTGTGAGTTGTTGCTTTTTATTATCAGCATGAAGTGTATTATTGCCTGTCAGATAAGCCAGAGAAGAAACTAGCGTGACAGGCCTTTTGTGAAGCTTCAAGCTTTCAGTCTCTGATCACCTTCTCGCCACTCTTATCTCCAACTGATGAAACTTTGAACAGTTTTCCCTTTTTTTCTGTATTTGAAAACGAATTGGACAACTGTTTTGTTGGTGAGGACAAGTAGATGTCTTCTAGCTTGCCAAATAAGGAGTGATCCTCCTATCTTTAACAAGCACAAGTGATAGTTTTAGTGGAGTTGCTGTTAAATATCACTGTCTGGATTTAAATGTTTGGACAAAGATTAGCTGTCAGTACAAAATAAATAGCATGAATGTTTAATCAAGATCTACCATTCCTCCTGGTTGGATACTGCTTTTTTATTTATAATGGAGACACAATGCCTACTGAGAAGTCCTGTGACTGTTAATAATTGCATAGTTTTAAGCAACATCCAGTTCTTTCCTCGGTGCCCAGTCAGGAGTGAAAGAAAAGAGACTTTAATAGATAGGTAAATGTGTACTTTACAGTCCCGTTAAAAATTATATCTTTAAAGTTGGGGTCATGACTTTCAAAAATACAGATATTTAGTCACTAGAGGGAGACATGATCTCGTATAACAAGAATTCCCACTGGGGGGAGGCAGATGTCAACCAGGCTGGAGTGCTACTGCCCAAGTGAAATCCTGCTGATTCGTTAAGCATCAGGAGGCCGTGGGGATTGGAGGGAGTGAAAGAAGCCTCTAAGGACGTGCTGATCCTCTAGGATAGCATCAGCAATGCCTTTAGATAAAACACATCTCACTCAGGTTCCAGGGAGAAGCTCATCTGTAACTGAAGCAGACAGAAAAGGCTTTAACCACATCTTCCATCAGTGCTAGTCTGTGCTACACTGCTCATCTTTTTCCAAAGATGGCAAGACACTGTTCTCACCTCAAAGCAACATGGCTGGGTTGAGTACAAGGTCGATGCAGAAAGCCCTGTTTCCCCTCAGGAGCTCTTTTACTGTCAGAAGTGCACTTTTATCAGCTCCTGCTGCATGCTGCCCAATAACTGTCTATTCCCCTGCTGCTGCCTTTGGGCTGAACAAAGATGCTGCTTGGAGGAAGCCAGTGTGAGAAGGAGGCGCAGAGAAGGCTCCTGGACCAGTTGTTGGCATGGGTGGGAGAAGACCTGCTTTCCTCTTGGTGCAAGACCCTGTAGGGGACAATCTGTGCAGTCACTTGGCTGCGGAGAGCAGTCTGCAAGGCTGGATTGACAGGGTCTCACCCCAGTGAGTTACTTTAAAATTAAAGCTTAGGTGCAAACATTAGAGGCAGATTTTGTGCCCACTGGAAAGTGCTTTGATCAAAGCACCAAGCCCAGCACAAAGTCTGCACAAGTATTATTATTCATCCAAAAAACAAACAGAGCAAGCCAAAGGCCCTGTCCACACTGGGATCAGGATTGGGCTAGCACCAACCATGTTGCTGCTGATAAAACCACAGGGAAACATCTCTACATCTGGAGCTTCTGTTCAGTGTTAATCCATACTGGGATGCTGTTTAATAATGTATTTAACTGGAGTACTGCAAATGTGTGGTAAATGACATTTTTACCATTACATTAATAATAGGTGTTATTTATCCTTTATTGCCCAGAAACATTTTAGGGACTGCTGTTAATATTTCCTCGAAATAAATGTTTATGGAATCATTAACTCTGGTTTTATTGGCCATATTTCTCACAAAGCTTCTGAGTCATGCCTTCAAGTCTGCTAGGATTTGTGATCCTATTTTCTGTTTGCTTTGTACATTTTGTCTGTGTAATTTGAAGAGAGAATTGTAGAGTGTAAGATGGAGGCAAGTATTCTTTATTTTAATTAAAATGCTAACATAAGAAATTATCTTATTGAATGATTGTGTTGTAACATAGCCACTTGCTCTGCCATACAGTAGTTAAGTGTGATTTGATGCTTCCTCTAGAATGCTTCCTATTCTCCAGGGCTTATACTGTAGCCAAAAAAAATCCCTTTAAACTGAAACTTGGCATGCAGAATCTCAGCTAAACTGCAGTGCTGCTTGAAACTTAAAACTTTGCTTTCCCATGTTCAAGTAGCTTTGGGACACTACGCCTGGTGGTTTCTTGTACCATTTCTTTGTGGAGTGATTGAAGAGCTGAACATCTTTCTAATATTAAAATTGAAATGTTGCTGGCATTAATTCATAATGGGAATTCATTACTGCTGACTGCAGAGAAAGCCACAGGCCAGATGAGTTCTAGACGGTCATACATATATCACTGCACGCAAGGAAAAGTTAATTCTTTCTCTGGCCAGTTTTGTCTGTGTTGCCCACCCTAAATGGGAGTCTTTTACCATTTGTGGAGTTCCCATGACACAGGCTCCATAGGTGACCCTTGTCGGACACAGGGGTGTCAGCTAGCTGGACATTTGGTCTGATCCAAGCATAAGCTGTTGTCTCTTTTCAACAGCACAGTGAACAGGGCTATTGAAGAGTCTTGACATAGTGCCAGTGGTGTGACCTAGACTCTGCTGTCTATGATTGTCTTGTCTATGATTATTTATGTGTAAATGGTTTCTGAAGTAAGCCAAGTGTGTGGCTGAGCACATTGCCTGTTCCCGTTCCACTGACCACAGAAAGCTGGTCTTAATCATCTGTTTAATCAGTTAGACTTGGATAGATATTTGATCTTTTGGCTACAGTGTATGTCTTTGCACAAGAAAAAAGAGTCAAGCCTACTGTAACCTGAGGATACATAAAGATTGACTCTAGCAGAGCTTGCACACCTGAGACCAACAAGTACCTGTGCAGCAAGGTTATGAAGCTGGACAATAAATGTCTACCTAAGGGTTTTTCTTCAGTAAATTGTGTACATGATTGATTTCAAGGCATTTTTGCAGCATGTTTTTTCAAGATCTTTACTGTAAATTTAGTACTTTGAGATGCTCCCTCCCTGGTGGTATTCAAGGCCAGGCTGGACAGAGCCTTGGGTGACATGGTTTAGTGGGAGGTGTCCCTGCCCAAGGCAGGGGAATTGGAACTGGATGACCTTAAGGTCCTTTCCAACCCCAACTATTCTATGATTCTATGATGTCCTGGGTTCAGCAGTAGCAGCAGTCATTTTTCTCCTTCTTAGTAGCTGGTGCAGTGCTGTGTTTTTGACTTTCAGGCTGGGAACAGCGCTGATAACACCGAT